>JAKTSM010000025.1:0-12327 GCA_030580195.1 Torulaspora gathmanii | reverse complement strand
TTCTACTATCCCCCTGTCAAGCCAAATGGATGGCATTACTTTGATATCTCTAACCACTTTTTGGTCCTCGCCGGATTCAGGTGTGGTAAACATCAAGCGATGGAGTATGGCTCCCCTGTAGGTGCCGTTCAGCTTTTATTCGGGTGGGAGTTCTAGCTGTGACACTGGCCTCTACTAAGCGTGCTATGACATCGCTAATCCTTTTTTGCATCCCACTAGCGGGTACAATAATGCTGCTTTGCCTGAAGAATTCTCGGCGGGGTAGCTGTAGGCTCCTGGTTGAGCTCTGTGATTACTCCATTCATGACGATTCTTTTGAGCCTGATCTCAAGTAACGTTAGAAGAAAGTCAATGTGCTCTAATGTTTTTTTTTGCTGGTTACTGCCTGACTGCAATCATCTATCCCCAGTGATGGCTTGGAACTAACCGTGGTGGTTTGACCATTACAATGTGGATTTTGCTAGAAGTTGATTCAATTTTCTTCAGGTTCAAGGCAATCCATGAGAACCACAAAAAGATGGCCTTATGAAGCGGCTGCACCTCAGGAGTCTCATCTTTCCAATAGTGTGACTGAAAGCAGGATTTCCCTAATAGGTATGTTTACTGAGAACAGTATCGCCCTTTTGGGTTCATTCGTCTTATTGCTTCATTCTCGAGAGCGAAAGCAAAAGCTTCAGGCTTCTGTCGACGCCAGTCTTTACTGCTGTGTATTCTTTTGCTGTTTAAATTTTCAGATTATTCCAAAAGCTTACTATCTAAGCTTATCCTATACGCAAGTACTGAGCCTTTACAGTAATTTGCGTATACGAGCGCACGGGTTAAGAGATCAACTGATATTCACATTCTCTTATCTGTAGAAAAATCACTTAAGGAAGGAGAAAAGTCAAGGCGATTGCATCGATAGGCTCGAATAACTTCTTGGGCATTCAGTGAGAAATAGACAGGACGTGCTTTTGGATTATTTTGATAATCAACATTTAGGGAAGTTGAATTTATTGGCCTTCACTGACACCTAATCACAACCTTACACACACACCTATATTAACCTCAGATCAAACATTTTCATCCCAATCGGGGTGAATTAAGATGAGCGCCGAATACCTTCGCACCTCTCATATATTAACAGAATTCTTTAGTTGCTTTTCTTGTTCTGCGCTATTGACTATTCTTGAGCGTGATCTGACGTGACAGTATTATGCGGAGTACTGCGGGCTTGTATTCGCGAGTCGCTGATCGTTCGCCTTGTTTTCTCATTTCTTTGGGGACAAATGGCAGAAAATGAAATCAACCAAAAGAATTAGGCAGAACGACTGCACAATTGACCGTTGCTGGTTGAAAGCACAGCACCTTCGCCCTTGTTGGCACCCGGTCACAACAGACAAGAATTCCGGCAGCAGGCAAATCTATGTAGCCGGAGTCATCGTTAACGCTGATATTTTCGCAATAGACATGATTGAAATGTCAACTAGACTCATTCCCACGAAGTGGTTGAGGAGTGGACCAGTCTCGAGATCAGTGCCATACCTAAGGGTGATAGAAGCTGGGCAAGTAGCCTTCCGGTCCTTATGACTTGCTTAGTCATAAGCTGTGGGCACTCAGAATTTCCATCGATCAAGAGGATGGCTGTATTTTGGTCTTGGTTCGCCCAAAGCACCGCTTCGATTGGAGATCAGTCGAAATCTGAACAGTGCTACTATGTACTGCAGTAGGCTGTCAACTGGAGAGCGGAAAAACTTGTCTCACCGTCAATTACGACCCACTAACGGTGAATGCAGCAAGATGCCCAATCCCCTTCCAAGATAGGTCTCCTTTTGACTGTCACGAGCGGCTGGGATTCATCTGAAAAGGATTTGCAGCACTGCATTGAGCGGGCCCACAGTGATACCGGATTGGTAAAGATTAGACACTCAAATGCTCCTTCCTCGTTGTGTACACCTGAAACCCATCAAATGCAGGACCACGAGCAGTTACCGGAAAAAAGGTTTAGATCTCTGTTACCTGTAACTCCCATTCGTTGGATCACCTTGGCAAAAGTCGACTCTATTAGTGTCCAATTAGCCAACGGCGCAAAAATGATGAATAAACAACCTTTTCTCTCAACAGAGTCTTTTATCCTTGAAATCACTGTTCTGTACATTTCATATAAGGAAGATCTGCTCCAACAGAGTTCACAACTGCTGACGTCTCTGACATCTACAGCCCCGTCTGCAAAGTCTTCGAAGACACAGTACTGACCCCATAGTAGAGTTTCAGAATTGTCTGTCAAATAGTATGCTTCACAGATCCCGGTCTCGTGCCAGTTCCATTGTACACAAGAACGTTCATTCTCGTAGCAGTCTCAAGCCCAATTTACCAACTCCTACAAACGGCGAGCGCATGCCACCCGGAATTGCTGCCACTGATACGACACCAGCTTGTTCATATCGAAGGCCACATCCTTCACGGGGATCTTCAAGCGCAAGCGCTGGCGCACCCGCAATGGTAACCTTTGTCAAATTAGCGTCCTCAAACTTGAATGGTGAGACAGTGATGTCTCCCTGGTTTGACGGACCACACCGACTGAGCCTTAGCTGCTAAGCCCCTCTAGGTTGCGGTCATGTTGGTGATGGTACTGATTAAACTAGCACTGGAGCCATTGGTATACATTAGATGGGCGTCGCTGACCGTTCCCGCGTGTATGGCAAACTAATTTGATTGCATTGGCGGCCTTCTCTTGATTGGAAGTAGAGGGCCTCGTCATTGATCAATAATCACTAAGCGGCAGTTTAAGGAAGATACAACGCCGTGACACTGGCAGCACGTACCAAAGGCGAAAACTTAGATCCAAATAAGCTACTCTGCACAAATCTCTGTGTTTCCTAACGAGTTGATGATTTTAGCTTAGTAACGGATCACCGGTAATCATCTTACTCAGGTTCTGTGCATAATTGAGCTCAAGTCTGCCTCCTGTAAGTGGCTGGTTGGGATGTACTCTTCAGCTCGATTAAAGAATATTTTTTCTCTTCTGGGGCTTACCCCCGGAGCACCCGAGGCGAGAGTGCAGACAAACTTGGACTTTGAGCCCAATTTCAAAAAATTGTACTTATAGCATGATGCGAGGATCTGATCAATTGTGATAGGCCAATCAATCACCGCTATAAAAAAGTGTACTGTGAGCCAAGTAATACCGTCAGACTACCAAAATCAAAGCCACGACCTCTGGATAGGCCTCGGTTTTTTAAAACACGCGAACCCCATCATCCAAAGACCAAGTGTATCAAGCCCCTAAAAGAAAAGAACAACGACTATAACATTCACAATGTCTTTTACTTAAACTCAAACCGATTGCTCCAGCCGACATTAATCTGCTCATGCCGATCATGATTGGCGAGAAGGGTGTAAAAAATCGTACTGTGTTCCTGCCCTTGACCAGAATGAAAGCCTAGCAACAAGTAATATGCCACATCGCTATTGGGCGGTTCAATACTGCACCCAACGCTCAAAGAAACTTGGCATGCTAGTGATTATTAAAGGTGTGTTCCGTCACCTCAGGCTGGCGGTTATGAGCAATGGGAGAGGATATTTGCCAAAATAGGCGAGAACAAGTCCCTTGTATGGGCACAACTGTGGGTGCCCGGCAGACAGGCTTTCGTTACGACTTTGCTTCCGATGACCTTTACTTGGGTGAAAAAAACCCGGGAGAAGGCGCTGAGGAGCAAAAGTCCACAGCGCGGTTTGATCAAGACCGCGATCGATCCATACGTTGCAGACCATGTCCAAGCCGCCAAGAACGCTATCGAAGCAGGGACTGACGGCGTTGAAATGCACGCTGCCAGGGGAGGCCTCTTAAATCAGTTCCTTGGCCCTCTGTCCAACCGGAGGGTCGACCAATGCAGAGCCTCCATCGAGGACAGAGCTCGCTTCTGACAGGGGGTGGTCGACGCAAATTTGACTTCAAGCAGGTGAATAGAGTAGTCAGTATCAAGACGATGCTTTGTCAAGCCTCTTCTAACAGGCCAGCTGAGTGGCTTTGCCACTGTAATCAACGTAATCAATGAAACAGTTAAAACAGAACCCGAACTTTACTACTGGCTCTCGAGAGCCATTAGTAAATCTTTTAAGAACTTGAAGCACAGCTGTATCTCTCAATAAGAGTGTCCTAAAAAAAAAGGATAGCGACCTACAGAAAATGTCGAGGTTACGGCGCCCGATTTTATCATAACAAATCATGTCTTTTATCATTTAACTATTTATCATGTAAGTGTTTATCATATGCTTTATATCCAAAAACTATGCCTGAGCAACAAGCGTTCTAGTGAAAACAAAGTTGCAGACATGACTGCCGACGGATGAACTGAATCACTCGCAGAGCTGTGGAACGGATTCAATTTCGTCGAGATCCTGAGAAGTACCGTTTCCAAAAGGTTCGACTTTTGTGCTTTTGAACTTTCTTGCTGGAACACCCATATTAAACAGCTCATTAATCTCACTAAACGTCCTACCGGTTGTTTCAGGTAGATCAATAACGACCCAAAGTAAAGTGAGGGCAGTGATTCCACCCCAATAGAGCCCAGTCTTCGCACCCCAATTCCAATTATCACTGTTTAGCATGTAAGGCGTCAAAATGGCATTTACAATAGCAACGATGTTGTAACAATTACGGGCTAAAACGACAGTTTGAGTTCTCAACTCAGCAGATGGAATTTCGGTGACAATACAGTAAACAACAGCACCAATACCTGCATTGTAGAAAAATGATAGTGCAATCAGCAGACCACCAGCACCATTGCTGGCACCTGAACCGGATCCAAAACCCAAGCCACCAATAATGAATAAAATGACCATCTGGAAAGCCAGTCCCGCTGTGAGAATCGTCCATCTACCAAATCTGCCTGAAATTACCCATGAGCACAATGTCCCTGCCAGACCAAGACAGTACTGGATAATTGCAAAAGTGAAAGCGTTTGATGTTTCCATTCCAGCTTTCTCAAAGAAATAGGTGGAATAACCCAGCAACACGGCACCACTACTGTTTTGGGCAATCCATGTGCCACAAGCAATCCTAGTTCTTCTAGCATCCACGCCTTTGAAACAATCCAAGAATGATCCCGCCTTTGATTTTGCGGCTCTCTCTTTCTCGATCGTTAGTTTGATTTGCTCTAGAGTTATCTCGACTTGGGTTTCCTTTTCTAATCCCTTACCGCTTAGAATCCTATTCAATGATTCTTTTGCTTTGCCTAACCTGTTTTTCCTGACTAGCCACCAAGGCGACTCAGGCGCAAAGAAAATGCCAAAAGCGAGTGGTGCTGGCCATATCCATTGCAAAGCAAATGGTAGTTTGTAGCCTAGCTCATTATCTGGATAGCGTAACTCTGAGTTCTTCATGATACCTGCAGCAAAAATCTGTCCGAACAACCAACACATGTTCGAATATGTCGTCAAGTAGTATCTTAAAGCTAAAGGACAGACTTCAGAAGCGTAAGTCACTGCCAAACTTTGGAAACATCCCCATGGCATGGCAGAGAAGATTTGACCAATAGCAATCATGGCCAAGCTCTGACAATAATAAAGGATAAAGGTGAATGCGCATAGCAAGGTAAGAGCCAGTAAAATTGTGTACCGATTCCCCAGTATCTCAACCAAGAACCCTGTTATCTGTAAACCAATAATCTCTCCCACGAAAATACACATATTGAGACTAATCTGCCATTTGGAGGGGATCTCGTAGTTGCCTAGCGAGTTCAAAGAGCCAAATTTCTTTTGGAATACTGGCAACGCGAACAGAGAATTCAAAAGAGATGTATCGTAACCTTCCATGATTAAGGTAGTAGACACCAATAGAGACCAGCAAGCAGCTTTGGGGTACTTTTTCAAGGCTTTAAGCAAGGTCATGTTTTTTTCTTCCTCGTTGGCCTCATTAGCATCATCCGTAGCATCCATAACTTTGGTAGTTAGGTCGTTTTCATCATCAGGTTCATTAAGGTCTGCTTCATCTTTTGTGTATTCAACATGATCAAGCTCCATTGCGTTACCTCCTTTCTTCTTATCAACTTTATCCATCTCTAGATCAACGTCACCAAAGTTGGAAGTGCCAGGACGAATCTCGTCCCGCTCTTCATTATTCTTCTTCCTGTTGACAATGGAACTAATCCCTTTCATATTGCTTGTGCTTCTCTTTAAAGAAGTTGTTTTGATTTTTTAGAGAAAGATGTCACTTATATACCATTCTGATCCTAATAACCTCCTTTTTAACGTCTTTAGTTGCAACACGTCTACTTCAATTGGCACTGAATCACCATATGCAACATTCCCTGTGTTGGATGTGACTCCTAAAATCTGGAGATTGCTCGCTATCTTCGTTAGGGCTTGATTTTTTATGCATACCCCACCATTCATTTGCTGCACGAAAAGGGGCGTTCTTAGGCTTTTTCTCAGTAGTGGGGTGTGCGTTTGTCTCGTTCCCTCTTTGATATCTTGGCAAAAAAGAAAATTGGCAAAACCCGACTGACTGTAGTGTTTTTCTCTACGAAGCTTTTCCCTATTGAAGAAAATGTCGGTACTTTTCTTGTTGAGCAAGCGCGATTACCCCACGTCACCTGCTTACAAAAAGAAAGTTTTTTAGACCCGCGGCTTGTGGACTTAGACCCGCGGCTATGTCCCTGACTACCACACAAGCCGACGGAGGCCTCCACCGTGCATGCATTTCTGGGGGAAAATGGCGGGGGCGGGGGTGGGGCGCGGGGTCAATGTTTTCGGCGACAACCAACAGAGACAGAATTTCGTAGTGGCATCCCGTTTTTAGGATGTGAGACGTTGATGATCAGATCATTATACTCGAAGAAGGAGGGTAATTTTGGTTCATTAGTAAATTTTAAGCAAAATTCACTAATTTGGTGAATTGTATCGTATGCGTATCCCTCAGATACGCAATTTCATCAGAAGCTGATTGATAAAATTAGCGAACAATGCGTATTGGTCCCCCTTAAAATATTTACGGTTCAAGGCCAAGATGAGCCTGCCTGCTTTCTAAGACAACTGCTCATACCAAGCTTAGACGTCAATGGGTTGATCCATATAGATTACTCAACTAATAGCCATAGGTTTGAGAACAATTGAGGATCTGCAGCTATCCCTGGGCCTTTGAATAATACGAAGACAATTTTGAAAGGAGATTATGGCTGTGTAATATATCTTGCCATGTTAGATATGAACTGAATTGCTTCCAAGGCGCTGTTGTTGAGAACACTTGACGTAGAAGCAAATCTCGTCGTTTTATCTCTGGGCCCGAAATGAGAGAGACTGATCGGTACAGCGAACTGCTCAAGTTAACTCAGCAGACTTTAATGCTAGGAACTGAATCTTGTGAGCAAATGCTACGACGAGGCAGACTACAAGGAACATGCGAATTCTCCCCCGCTCCAACAAGGAGATGTCAGGTGCGCTGAAGGCGTCTATTGCAATATCTAGTTCATGTTCAGAGTTTCTTCCTTTTTTTTTTTTTTTTTTTTGGAGTATTTATTGGTGAGTTAGGTCAATTAATCACAGAAGGGCAGAGTAGTGATTGAGCTTTGATGGAACCGAGTCTTATATGGGTCAAGTGCCGTCCAAAGACTTCTTGGAAGCAATAATGGAAAAATTCCACATTTCTCTCCTTGCCTTAGTGATCTTGAAAACCAATCACGATAATGACGATGGTTTTGGTGGCCAAGCCAAGTTTTCAGCGCAGGCTCGTAATTGTCGAGAACACGGTTTATGCACTAAGGGCACCAAGGGTATTGGGTACCCGCTGGGTGAGGCAGCTCCGCTGATGAAAGAGCAGTTGGCTTTTGTTACGATTTGATCAAGGCAAATGCTGCCGTTGCCGGTAAGACCGGTAGAAATCTTCGTGATTAATTGTCGGTTGGTCCAGCCAAAGAAGACAAAAGAGTGGGACCATCAAAAGAACTTCAAATGTAATTTGTCTCACTGGAGGGCCGCCTGAAAAAGATTCATTGAAAAAAATAGTCATTTCGGTTAACCTTGTCACTTCTTGATGAAATAGAAGATGATTATTACTTGCATTTGCCCGCCGGGACAATTAACGTTGGCGTGGTCGTAAGAGAGTTCCGGAGAGCACCACCTCAGACATGTGGTCTTTCAGATACTCCAATAGTCTGCAAAGAGTTTTCTTCATAAAAATCAGCCGCTGTTTTCGTATTTTATGGGCCTCATATCCATTAATTTCTCGAAGCGAGAACATTAATTAGCATTTAAAGCTAGTGACGAAGGTAACTAGAAGCTTGATTCTGCATTCAAGTATGATTAGCGGATAAAATTGGCTACTATATCAGGAAATGAGTTGGTTGCTCGAGAAGAGAGAAACGCTCTATACAGGTGTACCTAAACTCCGCCATTTACAATGAAACCTCTTTTACTTTTCCCTAGCCTGTTGTTTTACCCCTGCATTTTCTTGTATTCCTTCATGGATCTCTCTAACTGCCTCAATTACTTTGAAAGTACTCGTTGGAGGCTCCAGGCAAATGCAAATCTGCCTTTACCTGTTCGAAACGACAGTCCAGGTCAAACCTTGGACGTTAAGAAATGAAACATGATGAGTCAGGTTCTTAGGAAATCGGTATTTTTTCAGGTAAGTTTTCGAAGTTTGAGCCTGCTCCTGCAGCCACTAATATACCTGATCTACCATCACTCAATGGATTCAAATCCTAGCTTCAATTCTCCCTCTATGTGAGGCCGCTTTCTATTTTACAAAAAGTTTGACATGACGCTGAATCCTCACAGCTGATGTTTTCTCATTCCCTGGAATTTCCACCTTGTATTACGAAGACTTCCAAAGTGGGGGCGGGCAACTTGCCCGACCGTTGCGCTCTGGTGGCGCCTTCTATGCAATAAAAAATAGGAATAGATGCAGAACTGCTCTGGAACGAACGTACGGTAAAAAAAGTAAGGTCAAATTGTCATTGTCAAACGAGTTGAAGCTTTTAGTTGGCCTTAACGATTTCTTTACTCCGAAGCGGGGAGTCGAACCCCGGTCTCCACGGTGAGAGCGTGATGTGATAGCCGTTACACTACATCGGATTACCTATTGGTGTTAACATGAAATGATATAAATTGATAATTAGACAGCATATGCAAAGGAGCTTCCGCTACATTGAAACCAACCTAGAGATTAAAGGCAGTCAATGCTAATAAGGAGAAGCGGACTTTGGAAGTTACGAGAACACAATCCCACAGCCTGACAGTTAGGGCCGAGTATGGGTGTGCTACAATTAGACCATCCCTATGAAAGGTTGCAATCAGGCCATTCCTACCAACGTCACGGACATGAGAGACATCAGGAATGGCCGTCCATGCCAATGAGAGCATGCCACTAGAACACACTAATCAGCATGTTCAAGAACGTATAAACACAGGGACAGTTACTTAGAGGTCTAACAAATTTAATCCTAAAATTACTAATAATACAATTAATAATTATAAATTTGTGTTAGTCAATTTTTTATATCATTTATATGTTGTAACTTATTTCCTTTATTATTTAATTCATTTATCACTCTGTTCTGTTTTAAAATGAATTTCAGTCAGTTAGAATAAGTAACATTCGAATTACAACCCTGATAACATAGTGAGCTTCTAGGGTACTTCCTGCGACCCCTGAGAAACTTTGCTACTCCGTTGTAGTACTTGAGCTCACATTACAACAGAAATTTATCGCTTTCCATTATCCGTACTTTTGTGAAAACAAAACAAAAAATGCTACTGGTGAACTGTTGGCAACAATTCAGCAAGAGGTGCTCACAACTCCAATCAAACTCTAGATTGTTAAAGTCCCAAGGCAGATAAAATTGGCATGGATTGATACCTGGGGCACGATGCAGAGTGAATGCTAATCACCTGCCTGTGCAATCTTATAAACTGCACGGACCCTCAAGTTTTCAAGGGGCGCTTGCTCTCAGACTGTGGTAGTTCACTTCGTATGTTATCGCAAATTAGCCTAATAAACCACCCAGAATAATATTTTTGCCGTCGCATGCACGGTTCGGAAGCTTTGTTATACCTACTAACATGACTCTCATACCTAGCTTTTCCTCTAGTGAGCTAAGCACGAGTTGCTCGAGGCCTACCATCGTGTTAGGTGACAACTCTTGTATGGCTGCGATTCGATAAACATGAGCGGTTAAAGCTGATTCTAAGGGTGAATATAACGATAATTGCAGTCGCGAGAACTACTAGATGAGCTACTTAAAGGCACCAAAAGATAATCTGACATTGAGTCTCGGCTGAAAACGTCACAAAATGCGATGCCCGTGAAGGATGTGACAACGATATCGAGGGTAGCAGAAAACAGTTTGCCAAAGCACTTTAAGGCATTCGCTTCCAAATGACCTTCTTCAAGTGTATTTTCATATTCACAAGCATTAAGCGACAAGCAATAACTAAACTTCGCTTGAGTTTGATCTAAGAAGACTGTCAGAGGAAAATACTTGCTAATCGTACAGAAAAGTGGAAAGTTCGATCGCAGGGGTGGGAAAATTTTACATGGTTCATGATTGATCGAAATTGGCTGATCTTCGTAATGTTATATATCCTTTCCTGCCTGCCTGAGCAAGCTGATTATTCAAAGATTTGCCAATTCGGTACCTTTACGTATTTGTAACCTTACAATTTTAGTCTTATGTCTTTTTCTAGCTTATCGCTACCACTATATCTATCGTTACGGTCATTCGGTGAGATATTTATTTTCTTATCTTTTTTTTCGTTTCTTGATGTTTGATGAGAATACTCTTTCTCGAGTGATTCTTCCTTCTCCTTCGCGTTCAACACAATCTCGTTGTTTTGGAAACAGCAGCGCCTGTGTCTTCCATAAGTCACATGGACTGTCATAGCACAAGCTGTTTTCTTCTCTTTTCACGCAATGTAGACGACAATTGGATGAAAGTTGGAGTTAGAAGTACCCAAGAATTTTTACCATATCACATGTATCGCTGGATGGGGTCCTTGATACCAGGAAAAAAATCTCCAGTTCGAGTGAATTTCGGAGCAATCATCCATGACACCAATCATTCATAATTTAGACCATTAATCTCGGTATTGGTGAAAGTTTGTGCAGACGTAACTACATGAGTCCTTGGAAAAGTATCGGACACATTTTCAAAAAAAGTCCCCAGAAGACCGCTTGCTATAGAAATATGACGAGCTTAAAACTAAAGCGGTGAACTATACCAAAGCCAGCATTCATACCCTGGGGGAGTTTTGAAGGAATGGTGACCTATTTTCCAAGAGGAAGGCGAAAGATAGAGATCACTTGCTATGTGCTATACATTCAACATATATATGAATACTAGCCTTGATTAGGAAATGAGCGACGATCTGGTTTATTTTTCTAGGTAAAGCACCTTGGCCTATGAAAAGGAATTTTGAGCTGATCGCGTAGATGATCGCATAGCATAGATCCTTTTAAACGTATGCATCATACTACATTTATTACAATTCTATGCATAGAATCATCCCATTTTTTGAAGTGATTTGATTGCTATAAATGATTGTGGACTACAAGAGAGTGGGGTTTACCATTAATATTTGTCAGAAGTTTAACATATTTAGTGAAGTACTTGAATCAGTCTTGCATCTTCTTTGACTCGACACGTGACTTGTAATGTAAATGGCTTTTTTTATCTCCTTTTGTCATGCAGACTAACGTTGAGTATTTTGATGATTAGTGAAACAAACGCCAAAGCCATATTGGCATACCTCAAGATATAAGCTCTACCTCAAACTGATTCGGTCATGTCTCCTTCTTTATCTCTATCTATGAAGGACGGATGGAAAAGTGTAAACCTTTGTTGTTTCTATGTTTTCTGTGTGCGTGCGCATAATCAACTCCAGGTTTTCCAAATACCACAGACTGGAATTTTAGCTCTATTCTTGAGTTGCTTAATTATTCAATATTCATCTTCACTTCTAATCCTGATTGGCTTGCACTCTTACACCACACTCACTTCCCAAATAGGAAACCTTGCCTCAGGCGTGAAGGGAAATCCCCCAGTAGAACAGTAGTATTGGAAAGGATTGTTGATTAGAAAACATTGAATGCAAAAGAGGGAGGCTATGGGCTCTCGCACCGAGAATGATGTAATATGGTTAGCTGTAGAATAAGCAAAATGGCTATTTGCCGCTGTTGGTATGTAACTGTGTACGTTCTTCTGTAAAGCATGTACGGGCTACACCATATGTTCCGGTGCACGCAGAGTAGTTTTTTTGCGGTACTTAGACCGCTGGATTGCATGCAGACTTTCCATCCATAAAGGTGGTGACATCTGTAATTAGCGTGCCAAAGCTACCACGGGAGAT
>JAKTSM010000024.1:0-12944 GCA_030580195.1 Torulaspora gathmanii | reverse complement strand
AGTACCTTGAACGGGAATTCAGCCTCAATACCAACTTCCGTGCAGCTCTTATCATTTGAGCAGTCGTTGCTGACTTTTTACGAGAAGCCAAGTAGCTTTGTTTCAAAATGTTGCACGCCACCTACGTAACGTTCATTGTTGCACGGAGCTGGCGCCTCCGTCAGATCAGAGAGTTTGCACCGAGAGGATTTTATAGACGTAAGCGATCAAAAAACCACATGCAATATAAGTAGATCTCTCAAAGCAGGCTTTGCGAAACATCTGGTAACTGTGGGATCTATGATTTCACCAGAGGAGAGCGACATCTCACATGAGAGACATGTCAAGCGGCAAAATGAATAATTAACTTCGAGTCGACCAATAGAGGCGCATGGTTTCTTGTTAAATTTTGGTTTGTGCAGGCATTCGAACTTATCACAGGGAAACTGACATGATATCCTCGTCAGCAGCACATTTAGTGTGAAATACTAATTCACTAACGATAGTGCTCAGTTACTTCAAGAAGCTTTGGATTCTACACGTTTAATGAAAGCATTACCACCCAGTAAAAAACTGGAGGTCATCTCTCTCATTTTCAAATAAAATGATCTTCTTTTGAAGCGTCATGAAGAGATTAATATCAAACGCAGGACACGAAAATAGACTTAGACTCTGCCAAACCCTGCAACGGTAGTGCTAGGTATTCAAATTAACGAGGCCGTACTATCAGGCGATTCGGAGTCGACAATTAGTGTGTCTGGAAAATGCAGGCGGCTAAGCAACTAAAAGTATGGCCTCTTCTTTAGGATCCTAGCAACCGGCCTCCCGCATGCATTGATTTGGGAAGTTTGGGATAGTATCTCTTTTGAACCAGCTCATCAAGGCGGAGAATATTTAAATCCGAGTCCGGTGATGATAAGGCATTTATCGTGCACGGTCTGCTGTTCAGGAACTGCAGTTGAAGCTTCTTTTTAAAGACAACTTTCATGTAGTTCCCTTGGGCATCCCGAATTGATGCGCCTGAATCTATCAACAGATACTTGTCAATCGCTAACGTGCTATCGGGCTTCTTAATACGGGATAGCTGAAAGCCTAAGATGATGACTGGGACTAACTTCCTCGGTGTCTTCATCGGCTTCCTCCTCATCGTCCGGGTTCGAGGCATTTCAGTGACGTTCTTGTCTATGATTTTCTTATCACAATACTTTGCCATATGGTCTGCCTTATGGCAGATCGAACATTTGATTGAGCGGGTTGTTTTTTTCTCGAGCTCTTCTGACAATCTTCCTGAGCGTCATATATCGCTTTGATCTCTGCGAGAATCTGATTGCATCGACTTCTCAATCTTTCCGGTTTTTATGTTATGGCGGTTTTTGGCATATTCGCCTTTCAACCCAGAGGTTACTAATCCGCATTTAAAGTAGTAAGGAAGGGTTAGACCGATGGAGGATTCCGGTTTGTCAATTGCTCTCTTAGAATCAGGGAGATATACCCCCAGGATCTATCTCACCGTCATATGAGTATTTCATAATTTCTTCCAATATGTCAATATCCTCTTCTTCCTCGTTATGTGGGTCGAATGACCGCATAATGATATCAATGGTTGGTATTTCAGTCTCGACCCCCTTTAGCCCGCGTTGGGTAATATTCTTTGTGGACATTCCTTGTAAAAAAGGTTACCAACTATCTTTCTTCGTATGGCTTAGTACACCTGCAGGTCCAGATGGTAAGCTCCTCCGCTTTTCACCCCGGTCTGTGTGGTTCACTTACTATTTACGTGTGATGCCTGCGTTCCTGCTTCAATCATTTGAACTGCAAAGAATCGAGGTTCAGTTTGTAAGAAGATACAGAAAGGAAAGGAAACCTCCTCGAGATGGCTGAATCTTCTCCAACCAGATTGTTTGGGAACCCGATATCAAAAGGAGCAATGCTCTCAAGGTACGTGACTTGTTCTGGAGTCAATTTGATCGACAAAGCGGCAATGTTGTCCTTCAAATGCTCAACTTTTCTGCCTCCCACAAGCGGGAAGACGTTGGTTCCCTTGGACCTGACATACGCAAGCGCAATGGCTGTGATGGAATGCGTGCCATGTTCTTTGGCAACTTTCTCCAAAGCGGAACTGATCTTCACTTCCTGCTCAGTCTACTCAGGCGGCTTACCAAACAAACGTAATATCTCTCGACGTTCTTTACGCTTCTCGATAGATTCTTTGGTCTGGAGCCTTCCCCCACCAAGTACATCCTAGGGCAGAAGCGCCATACCGAAATGCTTGGCCATTGGAAGAATCTCTCGTTCGAAATTTCTGAGCATAACGTTCCATCTGCCTCGATAAACACTGAACAGAGGCACGCGACACAGCGTAACAGTTAGCGGCAGATACGACCCATGCTGGCATATCAGAGGCCCCTAGGTACAACACTTTGCCCTGCTGCACCAGAACGTGCAAGCTATCCATCAACTCCTCTATCGAAGTCATATGGTCCCACCAGTGAACATACAAGATATCGACCCAGTCCGTCTTCAGATTCTCCAGAGAGTCGCGCACACTTATGTGCATGCTGCGCCTATTGTTTCCACCAAAATTCGCACTCCTACCCTTGCCAACTTCATAAGCCTTGTAATCGCTTGTAAACTTCGTAGCGATTGCCATTTGGTCTCGAACTTTCCTGAACTCCACCCACTCGCCAATCCAAGTCTCGGACTGTTCATTCTGGTAGTGGTTAGCTGTGTCGATAAAGTTCCCACCGGCTTCAATGTATGCATCTACTAATTCAAAGCTACTCTCCTTGTCCATTGATCCCAAAATCTCAGACCATGCTTTCCCAATCGACATAGCTCCCAAGACCAAGGGAGAAACCTTGAGCCCAAAGCCTCAGAGCATGCCTTTCCAAGTAACCCTGCTCCTAAAGCCAAGGGCGAAACCTTGATGCTGGCCGTTTTCGACAGAAGATTCAAGCGGCCCAGCTCAGTAGGAGGCTCAGGTGCGGGTGCAAACAAATCAGATATGATGATATCGTTCAGGTAATTTCTAAGTGATTAGATGCCCATTTTCTCGACTGGTCCCATATCCATGGATAAATGAGACGTACCCTTTTATATGATTGACAATTTTCCAAAAACTCTAAGCGGTGAATAATCGTGCCGGCTCAACGCCCTTCGTTACTAAGGCATTCTCTTGCGCAGCCTACCATAGTACGACACTCAGTCACTGTTAGTATCTAAGGACTTTTGCCCTCAGAATTATCGTACATCAAAAGCGCCTAAAAAGCTGTTCCGCGACGCTTGACATCTCAAGTTTATGGTCACGGTGGAATTCTCATTTCGTACTTCCACCCACTCATACCTAAATCAGATAAGCTACAGGATAACAATCCTGGTTGTCATCTGAACTGAAAGCCAGACCTCGAGGCCATCAACCTGATCTTTTCCGTCAAACTGCTTTACAAACTCTGTCCGTATCACAATATCTCATCAGCATCTCAAGGAAAATGAAACCCTATGCATACTTATAGCATAATATGAGCAGCAACCTGTGCTCCCAAGTCAATTCCCCGTCACTTCAACCGTATTAATATGAGCTTGTCTAGGTAGATAAAGATTCCTTCACTTGCCAAGTGCGTTTTAAGATGCGAGGATGCGAATGCGTTTCACTTGTTGGATGGAACGCAAGGGAATAAAATCTGAAAAGCGACATTTAATATTGATATGAACGCTACAGAGGTCTAAACATATTACGATTCTGCTAATAACCCAATTTAACTGCCTCGTCATAAGTTGGATAGTCGGTGTAACCCTCCTTGCTCATTAGGTAGAAGGTGTCCCTGATATACTTGTTCAGTGGCAAGCCCTTCTCCATACGGTCAACGATATCAGGGTTTGCGATGAAAAACCTACCGTATGCAATCAACGTTCTGTCATCGGCAACCATTTCCTTCGTATCTTCTGGATGCAAAGCAAAATTACCAGCTCTAATGATAGGTCCTTTCCAGATAGAATAAACGAAGTCGTTAGTGCCGTCTTTATATTCCCCTTCACCCTCGGCAACATGTAGGTTTGCCACACGGGGCTCCATGAGATGTACATAGGATAGACGCTTACCTGCCTTGGCTCTCTTCTCCAATTCTCCCAACACGTAGGCATATTGAGCGACGATCAATGGCTCTTCGCCACCGGACATCGTTCCATAAGTCCCATATGGAGAAAATCTGATACCGACTCTGTCGCAACCAATGGCCTCTGTGACAGCATCAACCACTTCCAATGTGAAGCGAGCTCTGTTTTCAATCGATCCACCGTATTCGTCTGTCCTCTTATTAGAGATAGGGTCCAAAAATTGGTTCAATAGGTAACCGTTGGCGCTGTGTATTTCAACACCATCGGCGCCAGCCTCCAGGGCGTTTTTCGCGGCTTGGACGTAATCCTTGATATATTGCTTGATCTCGTCTTTGGTCAAACCGTGCTGCGGATTGTTGCTCTTGACCGCCTTCTCACGCTGTTCCTCATCCATGTAAACCTCGTGAGAGGCCGAGACATAAGGAAGACCATCCCTTGCCAAAGAATCAGGGAACGCCTGTCTGCCCAACGCCCATAATTGCACCCATACGAAGGATTTATTTTCATGAATCTTAGCAAAGATTTTCTTCCACTGCTCAACTTGCTTTTCAGACCAGATTCCTGGAGCATTGTCGAAACCTCCGCTTTGAGCGGATGCGAAAGTAGCTTCGGTTATAATGAGGGTGCCTGGTCTCTTCGAGCGCTGGTCGTAGTACTCGATGGCCCAATCGTTTGGTACATTACCGGGGTGGTGAGCTCTCAATCTCGTCAGAGGTGGCATCACAATACGATGCTTCAACTCATTATTCCCAATTTTGATTGGCTTGAATAGATTGGTGTCACCCAGGGCAATTGGTTTGAAATCCTTAACAAATGGCATGGCTGAAATACTCTCTTGCTTCGTTGTTCAGATTGGAAAATTCAAATAACCCCCACCAGGTTCAACCCAATCGTGCCTTTATATAGCATGCTATCGATGATGTCGTTGTGAGATCCCGAACGCCACAAGCTACCTCCTCACTAATGCATAGCTTGCAGTTACTAAGCTCTTGCAAATAAGCTTTAGGGTGTGCGGCAGCCATGTGGAGTAGTACTCCACAGCATTTGTCAACTTCTCGTTCCAGCATATCGATTGTATTCTTCAAATCTTGCGGCGTTTTGTAGGCACGCTGCTCGGAAACGACGTTTTCTCGCCATCTTTCGTCGTTTAGTAAGCAGTTCGAGATATTGCAGGTGGTACGGCTAGTAGATAATTCGCATCCAACAGTAAGATATGAGGTAAAGACTACGCGCAAGATAAGATAGGCATTACATAATTGCTAATCCGTAAATTAACTTGCGTAAGAGCTGCAGACACGTTGGATGGAAGCGGTGCGGCAGTATGAAATATCACCTAAGCAGCTCGAATTTCCATATGAGATTTGTCCTGCCTTTTCTTTATTTTGGTTCATCCAATAGCCCTGGACGGCGCTTTTTGATTTCTACTGCATGTTGAATTTCGTTGAACAGAAATTCGCAGTGGAAACTAATGTAACTTCTTGGCCAAACTTTTGGTATTTTCTATCATATTTCGCATCGGTCTCTCACAACCTCAAAGGTAACACCGCACACATCGACGTATTTTTGACGGCACAGAATGAACGGCCAATCTAAGGGTTTTACAACTACACCCGTAGGGCGAAGTCGCATACCTAGATCTCCCCTGTGAAGGGAACCGTGAGGAATGAATGAAGTATGGGGTTTTTTTCTCAGTACAATGCAATAGAAGACATGACTGTATGACAGTTCGCGGCTGAAATATATCAATCTCATAAAGTTGCACAGAGAATCAGAGAATCATCAAAATTCGTCAAAATTATCGAGTCATATTGCTTTAGCATTTTCTGGCCCCTTTTTTCGTTTTAAATTAGCTGTTTGTTCAAGCTCTTATTCATTTCTTCCGTACTAGCAACAAACTATCTCAGTTCACATAGTTAAGAATTCTTCCGAGAAACTCTCATCGACCTCAACAGGTCAGTTATTCTTACTTCCGTTGTTGGCGCCTATGCGACTCTATGATGGCTACTCAGCTTAGCAAGCAGAGCTGGTTAAGAAGAAGTGATATTTCAGGTAAATATCGAGACAGAAAATATATTGTCAACTAAGCAGCGATAAAATAGCTCTCGGGCGTCGAACACCGTCTGATAACTAAGAGAAAATGTAAAGATTCACGCTGCCGAGCGAAGTTCAAAGAGTTCAGTTGAGAGCGGCAAGCTCTGCAACATGAACTTAGAGATTCCATTCGGACACTTTTGCCATAGCGCCGGCAAATTGTCTTGGCGCGCGGACCAAATAGGAAAACTTCGGGTTGCCTTATTTCGCAATTGATCTTTTTAAAGAAGGGTCTAAAGAAGATTCGAAGTTTCGAAGATTCGACTTCTCTGATGAAATTTTCTTTGTGCCTTCTTTCATCAAACTGAGCACTACGAAAGAGGTGCTACGCGGATTTCGGGAACCGGAAAGACGCAGGTTGTTTACACGAACTCTGGCGGCAAAGCTTTTTTTTTTGGTTGTAGGTTCGTATGACTTCTCCCCATTCCTGAGGGCTTCAAAAATCTTCCTACAATGACTCTGGGAATAACGATTACGCGGATCTTTCAATGAGGGTGGTTGCTGTAGCGATGTTAAGCGACTATGCAACCAGGTCCTTTTTGGCGATAATTGTTCCTGATGATGGCATACTGGAATTGAATGAAAGGTGATAAGGAGGACAAAATGCTTTAAGGATTTCCTCACACGTCATTAACTAGAACATTTGTACCCATAGCGGTTAATTGGTTTTATACTATAGTTGTTCAGTCTACATTGAAGGGCGAGGAATATGGATTTGAGCTCGGATGCTATTTTCACCAGCAATGGCTCTGAAGTGTACAGGTATGGAAACAAAAATGGATACACTAACAACTCTTCATCATTTCGCCCATTCGATTTCTACGAATGCGGTAGATATGAGGGGACATATGAAGCTCGAGATGCTGGCACACATTTGTCGGTCAAGAAATGTTTGAAGGTGTGGCTAATTGCTGCTCTTCTTCTAACTCTACCCTTTGATGAACTTCAACTTTAAGTGCTGCAGCTTGCCGTTTTGTAGACACAACCAGTGATGATATCAAGCGAATTGGCAATTCGGCTTGAAAACGATTAACTGAGCGCATCGAGATTAGTTTGTCAGCATGTTTACGACATATTGAACAACGAGACGATGCCTGGATTGCCAATATTACCGCAAACTACAACAGCACAGCGCGACAGATAATTGCCAATACGAGATCCAATAGATTCCTCCATCCAGCCTACGCAATACATGCTACTTGATTCATCAATCCAATCAAGGTCGCCGTGAACAAATACATTGCGCAGCTGAAAGAATAACTTCCCTCTCAATTAAATATCTTTCAAGTTTCCAAGTAGCTCGCACATTTCAAACAGTTGGCATTCTTTTTAAAAGCCACCGGTCAGTACTTTGGGCACCTATGGGTTTTTAAGCTTCAATTAATCGTCCAAGATCGCGCATTGTGAGATATATAGTCTCTCTAAACCATTAATGACATTACCGAATAATCAAATATTGCTTCTTCGTAGGCGGGTGACTAATGCATTAATAGGTCTCTTCCGATGGCAACAGTTGATTTTAGTCCTTCAATTGCATCTTTTGAGGCGTTGGAGCGCCCAACGCCTCTATGACCTAACCAGCCTAGCTATGTGGGCGAGCAGGACTACGCCTGGCTGAGGCTCATCACCTAATATGAGTCCAATTCGGCGTGATCCTTCCTTCAATGAAAAGTTCATCATTAAATTGATAAAATTTCGCAGATTGAATCCAGAAATTGCGTCATGAGCACGAGGCCTCAGATTGTGCCAAGGAAATAAAAAAGACTTCCTTCGTGCTGTAGAAATCTTTAACAGGCACAGTTGAGCAAAGCTTATCGAGCAAAGTTTATCGAGCAAAGTTTATCGATCCCGCTGGTTACAAGATCCGCTCAATGTCCAACACGGAAGTTGCAGCCGAGCGGTCTCGGTGGAATGTGCTTTTGCAAACAGCCAAGAGGTTATCGGTTTTGGATCTGCTGCTGCCGTTTACGATTCTTCTATGTATCATTATCGGAGTTGTGATATCTGTTTACGTGCCATCTTCTCGTAATGCTTTTGATCCTGAGCAGCATGGGAGCTTTGTTGGTGTCTCTATTCCCTTGGCAATCGGAATGATTGTCATGATGGTTCCACCCATTTGCAAGGTTCCATGGGAATCTATACATGTGTTCTTCAAGAGGCGACACGTCTTTAAACAGCTTATGATCTCCCTGGCTCTGAACTGGTTAGTTGGGCCATTTCTGATGACAGCTTTGTCATGGATGGTCCTGTTCAAGTATGAAGAATATCGACAAGGAATCATAATGATCGGGGTAGCAAGGTGTATTGCAATGGTCTTGATATGGAACCAAATCGCAGGAGGTGACAACGATTTATGCGTCATCATTGTTGTGATGAATTCTCTTCTCCAAATGATCCTTTATGCGCCGATGGCAACCCTACTTTGTTACGTAATTTCAGGACAAAGCTCTCCGGTTCCAAACAGCGAGATATACCAAGAGGTGGCTAAATCTGTGGGAGCGTTTCTTGGTATCCCAATTGGAGTGGGGATTGGGATGCGTTTGGGTTTGATTTTTATGCTGGGTAAACAACAATATGAGAAGAAGGCACTAAAATTCATCTCTCCTTGGGCGATGATCGGTTTTCACTACACATTACTGGTCATCTTCATAAGCAGGGGTTACCAGTTCATTCACCAAATAGGGCAAGCTATCCTTTGTTTTATTCCCTTGATACTGTACTTTTTGATTGCCTGGTTTCTCACTTTTGGACTAATGAGATTGCTATCGGCAGATAAGAAACCAGTAAAAGGTGAGAAATGCGATTGCGATGAAGCACTTCTTTCGAAGGATTTCTGGGGTAAAGATACTTGTTCAGCTGACTATGCTAGTACAATGACACAATGTTTCACTATGGCTTCTAACAACTTCGAACTGTCGTTGGCCGTGGCAATTTCACTATACGGTAATGATAGCAAGCAAGCTATTGCTGCAACTTTTGGCCCCTTACTTGAAGTCCCAGTGTTACTGTTATTGGCACTTCAGGCTAATTATTTCAAGAGACTCTTCATCTGGAGATCCGAAGCGGACGACAGGCTTGCGTTCTAGATATTGTGAAAATAATTAATTTAAGTGTTTGGAAAGTATGTTAAGTTATTTACTATCGTCTGCCAATCTAATCACTCATCGATTTGCTTTTCTGATGCAGCCGGGATGATATAAATGGACATAATACAGTGTCAGATTCCTTAAACGATGACAACGTCGGCGAAACTGTTTAGACTACCGGCTCACATCATTCTTGGACGACAGAACTTTTGCAACACTGTCGCAAACATTCTGCTCTGTTCACTGATATTAAAACTTTGTTGCGGCAGTAGCTGCATCCAGGTCCACATACTTTCTGCTTCGCGAAGTGAGTAGAGAATCGGCTGACCGCAGGATCTGCGCATAATTTACACCAATAGCGATTACGGCGGGTTGTCGTGGCGCTATCACAGAAAGGCTGTTAACCAGGTTGTACAAGTGTAGAAAGCTTTTTTTTGCCTAAAACCAATCGCAAGATTGCAGAGGAGCTGAGCACCTAACCTACATGGCATCAGCGGCATTTTGAGTTATCATTTGCCTGCATTCATCCATCAATCAGCGTATCTGTAGTTCGTCAGCCACTCTCTGTAAATCTGAAATGGTCATGGAGGAGCCGCCACAGACAATGACGATGAAGATATCGCCTTTCGTCAGATCACATTGCAATATCTGTTTAAGAGTATCAATGTCGCCACGCAGGCAGGCTCAACCAAAACATTCCTGTCATTCAGGACCTTTGAAGCATGCTTTTACAGCTTCTGCATCCTTTTGAGCGAAGCATTTTGTTTTGTATCTAGCCGCTTTATCCAGCGAATCTTGGGCTATGTAGGAGGCACCCAAAGTCGTAGCGATGCTGCGAATATCACTCAATCGCACAGACTTCCCTGCTTCAAGGGATTTAGTCATGGCGTCCGCCCCAATCGTCTCAACTGCAATCAGCGGTATTTTGTCGGCAAGGCCATGGCGCTCTAACCCGCGAATAATGCTGTTGTAGAGACCGTCATCCCCTACGCTGCTAATCACGCCCTTTATTTTGGGCGATGATTGATCCTCCTACGACAATTGTTCAAGAACCTCATCAATTATGGTAGAATGGCCTTGCCAAATCCGACTGTCATCAAAAGGGTGAACGTAAAAGGGTCCTACATGTGCTGGTAAATTTTTCATAACAGTCTCCCTAAGATAGCTGTCTGCATCTTGCCAGTGATCCCCCATGTATAACGACAGTTGCTCCTACTTTTTTGATCTTGGTAATGACGTGCGGTTTGGTTCTGCTAGGTACGACGACGGTACAATTAGTGTCCACGGCCTTGCTTGCCACTGCGGCAGCAAGCCCTGCATTCCCGCCGGAAGAGATGAAAACATGGAGTGTCGATCCGCTTGCCTTCGCCTTTTCTACCTCGATAATTATAAGATATCCTATTCCTCTGGACTTGAAGCTTCCGGATGGCTGCAAAATTTCGCATTTCAAGTAAAATTGCGGCCCTCTGACGCCTGGCGGGAACCAACAGCACAGGCGATATCTCATGGTCAATCGGTCACCTCACGTTATTATGTAAGCCCCAGGTTGTTCCCAGCAAACACTAGATATTATCTATCTTAAAGATAAGCATCTCCAACTCAGAAAATAGAAGCAAATGCCGTCAGATACTGCTCCACTTTTCCTCGAATCGTTGTTTGATTACCTAGCTCAAAGGTAAAATCTTGTAACCATGGAGACCAAAATTGATCAACTAAAAAGGTCGGCAGAAATTTTAGTTTACAACGACGCAGACCGAAGGCGCTCTTGCCAGAATGCGCGGGATTCCAAGATCGACAGGAATACCAGAGAAAGGATCTGAAGACTGTAAAGGCTATTGGCCCATGGGCCCGCCTCACTCATCACTCATAAGTTGCATAAAAATTATTAATACTGATACTACGATACAAACTAAGTTGAAGTGCTGCCTCTCTCATCTTCTACAGATCCACTAGCATTCTCGATAAAGAACTTTTCGCCTTTCTTCGGATTGTCCTCCGAGTTGAACCATGATCCTTCGGAGCCATCGATCTTTCTATTATTGATAGCCATAAGCTCTTTACTTACAATAGCGTGTGCCCCTGCGAGCTGGAATTCTTTTGTGAAAGAGCTTGTCGATCTCTTCCAATGGTATACATTTAGTTTCAGGAACGAAGAAGAAGACAATACCGTAGCGCATTGACTTCACCATGCTGGTTGTTAATCTGGTCATGATAAAAATTGGCACCCGTGATACAGCAGCGTTGAGGCTCTGAATGAAAACTCTAATGTTTTGCTCGTAATCTTCAGCTGCCCACACGAATGGTCCACCATCGCGATAGCTGCCTTTCCTCCCGGTCCCGGGTCAACACCAGGCTTTGTGGGGTCCACGACTTTCAAATAGGCGCCAAAATACCAGAAGAAGACTGAACAAAAGGAGGAATACACCAAGAATGCGATACGTCTTCCAAAACAGTCCACTATTAAGAAAATGTAAATGAAGGTGCAGATGAACTTGCAAACACCAAACAAACCGGACGAGAAAAGACTGGCATTAGTTCCCTTGACACCCAAGCTCTTAAACAATGGCACACTGCAATAGTTTAAAGCCTGAATACCCATGAAGTTTTGGAATAAAAACAAGCTGCACATGATTCCCAACCGCTTGAAGTACTTAGCTATTATTGCTGCAGCCGTCATGGCTGGTTTGGGCAGTACAGTAACTTCGACACCAATGCGCTAGGATATGCAGAGGCTTACTCGAGTTTCGATTGCGGTATCCAACTCCCAAGAGGCATATATCAGAATCCTTGTGATTTAGATAAACATGTTACGGCGTCTCAATCGCGATTACCGATGAAATCACTCTGCCTAATAGCGCCTATCCTACAACTATTTTATTCAGCCGCTGAATCACAGGACCGGGAGAATCATGATTATGTCACATAGAAATTTTGTTGCAGACTTGTGATTGAAAGTACTACCTAGCAATGGAGAAGCCACCGATGGTGGGACTGGTGACCTCTTCACGTGTGATAGTCATGAGGAGCAGGTACGGCCTATAATGGATACTCAGATCCGGAAAATGATTTCTAACTGCCAAATTCTCTACCAGTACCCTGTGATTCTTGCTGCAAGTTCAAGTAATGCTCCCCAATTAGATTTAGTTCTGGGTAGCATAAGCGCAGCGATGGCTGACCATCACAAGCGAGGAAGCAAAATCATCTTACAGGTCGTGGGTGCTTCAGACTTCGATCGATATATCTAAACATAAACACCTGTGGCGCTATCTGAGCACCTCGAAGAGTGACTTGGTGGTACATCTAATATTGTTCCTTATAAAGAGTTCTATCTGCTGCAAATACAAGATCTCGATGTCAGTAGCATCTTTGACTGGTTGTCTTTCTATACTTTAAATTTAAGGGCTTCCACAACCAAAATACCTGAACAGCAGATCGAAACCTAAAAACGAGACAGCGCGAGTAACGCCGCAGGATCTTTATCCTAAAAAACTCCCGGAAGCCCCAGCACACTTGTAGGTTAACTCTTCCGCTTTTCAATCCGTCCTGTATGGTTCACTTACTATTTACATGCGAAATCTGCCTCGTGCTTCAATCATTTGAACTGCAAAGAATCAAAATTTAGCTTATAACAAGACGCAGAAAGGAAAGGAAGCTCGCCCGAGATTGCTGGGTTCT
>JAKTSM010000023.1:0-13991 GCA_030580195.1 Torulaspora gathmanii | reverse complement strand
TTCAAGCAGCGGCATAGTGACTGGAAGTCTGCGACCCGGTTCCTCTGTTGCTGAGGCAAAAGCCAAGAATGTCATGTTCATCCATACTAAATCTGAGGCTTAAAACCAGTTATGCGCTTTGTGGAGGAGAAAGCGGCACAATAAAAGTCCGCAAGGTCTTAATTTATGTAGATAGAACGTTAAATAAGCCATTAAAAATGGGACTTGATTTGAGCTCCTGCGCTTTGTTATATGATCTTTCCAGTTTAGAAGAGTCTAACGCCTTTCTAAGCCAAAAGATTTAGGAATTGAATATCAATTCCAACTCTTTTCATTCTGGCCTTATCGCTCGTGTATGTTCAAGCGACAGTAGTCGATTTTGTGGCGCGCTCAGAAAAGCCGTGCGCACCGAACTTTGAACTGTTGCATCTCTGTCGAAGAATAAAATAAACGCTGATCGCAACTAAAGCACAAACGTTGAAATGATACCGTCTAAGTAGTTAGTTCTCTGAAATTTATCTATTTTGGATTCATTTTTCTGTTTTCAATCAAGAAGGATATTTAGCAGAAAATCTCAACTTTAAATGGAACAATCTTCAGGAACTGAACAAGGGCATTTCGCCTCATCACCGATCATAAATGAAACTATGAACAGCGAAACCGAATTTATGATTTCTCCTGGTCAAACGACATACTCCGTGGGAATATCAAATGAAGTACAAAAGGGCAATTGCGGCTCATGCGACAGCTTAAAATCTTCAAGAGATAAAATCTCCAGTTCGAGCAGTACTAGAAGAAGCTTTAGAGAGAGTGTGCGGTCTAGGTTTCGAGGTCTGGGCAAAAAAGACAATTCTTCGGTGAAACATAATCACTGCGGTGAGGAGACCCAAAGCGACCATTGTACAACCATAAGTGGCAGTCCGTACTCCACTGATAGCCTTTACTCTCAAGATTTTTTTCCAGAGCTATCTAATCAGTTAGGATCCGTGTCCTCAAGCGCCTCATCCGCTAGATCGCATAGATTCAAATTATGGTCCACTTCAGCTGAAGGTGTTAATATCTCGTTAAGTGACGTAAAAAAACCTACTTCATCCCGAAGTGTAATAAGCGACACTGTTATTTACCAATGCCCACCGCGACACAAAGTAAGGTTTTGGCTCAATGAAAAACGGCATGCTTACAGCGACTCAATTCTAGAAATTAGACACTCAGCAATTACTTCTCGTATTGTACGTGCACGTTGCTTGGCGGATGTTGCTGCAGTGGAAGCTGCCAGGGTCGCTGAGCATCGACGTCAAGTTCGAGCGCTAAAATTCGCTAGTGCCGCCGCAGCTGCCGCCATAGTGAGATTGAACCAGGCCACAAAGGATGAAAATGCAAGTCATGGAAGTATCGCAAACGCTGCAATGTATGCGGCAAAGTCGGTGGCAGCCGCCTCTATTGTTGATCCAAGCTTGAACGACGACCACAACAGAATTCAGAATATATTTCAGCAGCATTTCAAGCATAAGAACGATCCAACATATTTCCGACGTCTCAAGTATATCCCGATGAAAAATTTGGACAGATCTTCAGCAGCGTATCGAATGCACTTAAGGCTCAAAGCAATACCTTCGCCCTCAAACAAGGACGACGTTTACAACTTTTATACTAACAGAATCGATAAAAAAACGTCGTCTCAGCATGGAAAGGTTTACCAGCACGAGCCAATTATCGCTTGATTTTATAATTTTATGGATAATATTGGTTGTTAACTGTCGAATAAGTGAACTAGGATGAATGGTAATCAAATTCAACTGGTTACATTTGAAACTCGAATCGCGAGTGATGTGTGGGGTTGAAAAGCTAGATTAGGTGAGAAAATACTTATAAGATATACGGGAAAGAATTGTAAAATTGGTAATATGCATGGTCGGCGGATAAGTTGAAACCTTCCTTCAGGAGTGACGCTTCTTTTTGGTTGCCTCCGCAACTAGTTGCTCAAAAACTTGAGCTTCTTCCTGTTCGATCGGGGTCCTGAATGCTTTCTGGAAAACTTTTCCTAGTAGTAGTAACGATTCACCTCTTTTATGCCTTGTTCCTTTATCAACGGATTTATCATATATAACAGTATCGCAGACAGTTCTTAACGTGGACATTATCTCATATTTGGAACCGTACCAGGCAGCAGACAAAACTTTACCCATCAGGAGTTGCTCCTGAACGGCCAGTTCTTCTGGAGTAGGCTTTGCAATCTCTTTACCGTCTTTATCAAGCAGTGGTGCATCAGACTCGCTCGCTCCCTTCATCTTTTCCAATTCTTCCATAGTGCTTTGAGCATCAATGGCCGCAGACACCGTCCTCAGTGTATCCATTAAAACGCCACCCTTAGCCTTCATCGAGTGGAACATACCTCCAAATCCAAACACCGTGCTCGATGCAAGAAAGATGCTTGCTCTTTCGCAATAAACATCTCCAATTGTATGCAAAATGTCTAGTCCAAATGACTCCATCTTCAAAAGGTTCGCTTCTTCTTCAAACTTCTTGGCAAAAGAATGCTTACAAGCATCGTCATATACACTTTCTGTCAAAATAGAAAGTCTCTCTATCAGCTTTTTAGCCAACGTTTGCACATTCTTTTCTTTCTCCATTTTCAATTGTTCCTCAAACTCTTCCAACTTTGTTTTCTTGGAAGGTTCCTTCACACTCTTTTCTTTGTCATAAAGTTTTAAATTCTCCATCCCTTGATGTAAAGATTCATCTGCACTTTGCATTTCTGCGGCCTTCTTCTTTTGAGCTAGCTCTTTCTCCTTCTCCTTCTCTTTCTCGGCTTCCTCCTGAGCTTGTAACTCCTCCTGTCGTTGCAAATTCTTGAGTAATGTCAATTCCCCAATATATGGTGCAAACGCATCTCCGCCAAATATCACAGAAAACTGCTCAGCAGCATCTTCAAATCCTCCTTTGGGTATTGCCTTCTCCTTACCATATTTGTCGTAGTTCGCCCGTAGCTCGCTGTTACTCAAAACTTGATAAGCTTCCGATATGGCTTGGAATCTTTCGGTGGCTTTGGGGTCATTGGGATTCTTATCGGGATGTTCTTCTATCGATTTCTTTCTGTAAGCTTTCTTGATTTCGACTGCAGTGGCCGTATATTCAATACCCAGCAGCTCGTAATACTCATTATCCACAACCATAGGAACTAAAGGAAGCTTAAGAGTAAGCCTAACAAGCACTCAAGGCGAAGAAGACACCAACTATCTCTGAATCTGTCATACTCATCCACTAAACAAGTCCTACTAGCACTCACTTTTCCGCTGAAGTTACCAAAGGAACATTCGATCTCTCGCAGGGTAACACCTACGTTGTATATCACTATTTACGCATCTGGAGGATATCAGATCTAACCATCAAAGACATCGAGTTAGAGTCGATCTATTTGACTCTGCTCGTCTGTGTCTTGACCCTCATTCTGCAAGGTATCAGGAGTTTCAGAGCATAATTTTGGGTTTTCGCTTACGAAGGAAACAATTGCCTGTAGATCGCTCTGCGCGAGGTCCTGGAGACTTTTGTTTAATGACTTATCAGATCCGACGTCAAAAGTCTTTTGCAAATCTTCTGTAGACTGGGTAGTACCGTCTGAAATCGAAGGCCGCCTTTCTTGTAAACCTCCGCTTGTGGTGTTTCTTGCTTCTACTTCCTCTGGTAGCTGGATGGAATCCTGTTCTAAATCTGCTTCTAACACTTCCTTTACATCGATCACGTCTGTCTTGGTGGAGACAATGGTCCATACGTGAAATAATTCGATCACATTGTGGCCATGTTCAGTCTTGACTTGTTCAACATTGGCCACGTTCGTGGGTAACTTACGACCACGGGGACCACGGGCCCTTCTTTGTCGAACGTCAGATGTGGCTTTCTCAGCACTCTTTGCTGATTCGTCTTCGGGAGATGGGCTGTTTTGCACGTCCTTACGGGGAGCACCTGTTGGCAATCCTCCGGGAATCATTCCTGGGTTTGCAAATAAAGCACCAAGATTCTTGCTAAACTGAGCCCTATCCTCACTTAAAGCTGCCCCGGAAGAGGTCAGAGGCTTGCCAGCGCCTGCGTCAGCAGAGGGTGATGAGTTGCGAGATCGGGAGGGTACAGCAGCCTGTAATTGTTCCAGTTGCTGCTTCTGCAGCATTTGCTGGAAAGCAGCAATTCTAGAAGATGGCTTCTTCGGGACAGGTGGCGCGCCACGTTTTGCTGACGGTACGCTTTGCTCGCCAGCCTTCTGTTCCTGAGCATCGGCTGGCTTCAAGACTGCAGGCGCCGCGGCTGACGTGCTTCCTTCGTTCTTCTCCTCAACTTTGGAAAGAGAGTCATTCGAGCCAAAGTCTTTATTGGACACTGTAGTATTTTTTTCTTTATGCAATGCTGGATCCGCATCCTCCTCAGTTGATTTTGAGACTTCCTCTTCTTTACAAAAGTCCGGATCTGCTTTGCCTTCAGTAGAAAATGAGCCTTTGACGTTTTCAAAAGAATCACTGCCTACAGATTCTTCATTCCCACTAACAACAGGAGACTCTGTTCGAGGCAGTTCCGCTTCCTCACCGGTATCTAGCTTTATTTCGCTGGCCGCAACAAGCGATTCATCGATATGATCAGCCGCTGAAGGCCTGGCATGTTCGTCATCACTCTGCTCTTCTTGATCAATTTGCTCAACGTCCGCCTCTGACTCAACATTCTTTGAAGCTAGAGTCTCGAGCTCTTCAGGTTCTGTTCCTGATGCCGCCCCTAGTTCTGAGGTATGAGAACTTGCATCACTCATGGGCAGTTCTGAAGCCAAGTCTTCAACGCGAACACCCCCAGATTGTCTCCCTACTTGTCTCGAGAGTTTTCCACGTTCACTAGATGCCTCATGTTTGGACAGCAGCATTTCCATTTCCTTCAACTGATCGCTGGTGTTTTGTACTAGTAGATCCAGATTCTCAGTCGTACTGCGTTTCACGTTTCTATTTAAAGGCTCTTCTGGTACATCCATTTCATCAATGCTAGTCGCAGTTCTTGCCTTAATCGGTGGTCTGGTAGCCGGCATCGCTGGCATCACAGGAGTGGTCTTCACTCTTAGTGGTCGTCTCACAGGGGCAACAGGAACATCTTCATGTTCTAGGCTTGATTGGGAGGGCTTCAACTTGTCATTATCAACACTGCTGTCATCACTCGTAGTTTGATCAGGCAGTGTCTGCGTAATGGGTGGTTCCAGATCACTGGAATCACCTCGAGCGGCCGCAGGTCTCGCAACTGGAACCACTGGTGGAGATACACTACTTTTCAACCTCTGAGGTCTGTGTGCCGGTAAGCTAGGTGAACTAGATCCATCGCTAGAAGGATCTCCCACAAGCGGCGATGGCGAAGGTGACCCTTCAACCGCATCAACAGGTTTCCTAACCCTTCGAGGCCTCTCTGGAATCCTTGGCACTCCACCAAAAGACATTGATCAACTCTATCCGAACCACGAAGCTGCTTTCTTAACAGGTATTTTCGTTAAAGGGGTATGTAGTAGACCTCTTTAACTCATCGACCGTAGGAGAAAACAACTAACAAAGGTATCAATTCAAGCAAATGCATCTCAGATACATAGATATCTATTAAAACTGCAAGATTACACATAGCTCTCATGACCTTTCTCTGGCTAAAGTCTACCCATCGAGGCCCCTCAAGCGGAGTAGTTCAAACGGAAGATATCGTTGAACACATAATACGAGCTTCCCTCTGGGATCAGGTGGAACACCTGCGAGAAACGTTGTGGGTTTTGCTCTTCATCGATCAATAGATCACCAGTGATCATCACAAGCACATCACCACTGGGCGAAGCTGGTTGCGCGTCCAGGGTGGTAATTCTGTGCTGGACCCTTTGGAAAGGAAGAGAAACCAACTTCTCCACGATGTCCTTGGCACCCTGCAACTGACTGGTCTCAAAAGTCAACATGGACTCGTTCCTGTACAGGTTACCCAGCTGGCTCCTGTCAGAGTCGAACTGGTTGTAGTAAAATTCGGTAAATTGTTGTGCCAAGGCGTTGAAATCAAGGGACATCGTAATGTGATAAGGTTTGGTCGCTGAGAAGCTGAGAAGTCGCCAATTGCAGCTGTTGATGGCTGATTCTCATCAAAGTTTGCAAGATCACCTTGTTGAAGACTCGAAAATTTGAGAACAAGGCCTGCCTTACCCTGCTATAGATCGCGGAATGCTAAGTGTAGGGGCAGATAGATAGAGTGAACTGTGTTCTAGGAAAAGGATTAGTTTCACCGGTTCAAGGTGTTGGGTGTGCTAGAAATGAAGAGTTCAAGGTCCCCGTTCAAGAAGTTTTCACACAGTCGGGAGGGATCGACGGAGGAAAAGCCGTCGTCATTTCACAAACGGTCAGTTTCTGGTAGTGGTACTGGTGGGAAGCATGCTCGTAACGTCAGTGGTAGTGGTATGGGGAATGCACCACCAGTGTCTGGGGTAAACGCTTCTCATCGCCGAACAACGTCTAACTCGTCAAGATCGTCGCAGAGCTCAAATTTCTTGGCAGAGCAGTATGAGAGAGATAGAAAGGCTATCATCAGTAGTTGTTTCACAGGCCGTGACAGAAGCTCTGGTGCTGTTAATAGCTATATTACACATGTGAGAATCATCGAGGACTCCAGGTCTCCGAGTTCCAGGCCTCCGCCGAATTCGCAGTTGGAGAATAAAAAGAAGAGGATTCTGATTCTCAGTGCGAAGCCCAATAATTCGCAAGCGATTCAGATTCACAAAGGACGTGAAAACTCGGATGGATCTATCCAAATCGGTCGAACATGGGATTTGAAAGAGCTGAAAAGGGTCGAGAGGGATCTCGAGGTTAACGAAGGATTCGTGCTGACTATGGGGAAGAAATACTACTGGGAGACCAACTCAGCAAAGGAGAGGACAGTCTTTGTCAAATCTCTAGTGAATACGTATATGCAGGCATTTGATGGGCACGTACCAGAGCTTGTGAATTGGGACTTGGCAGCGTTTTATTTGGACGAAAGGAGTTATCAGAGGGCTGTTATAACCCGGGTTTCTGCGGCTGATCCTACTGTTGGTGATGGGAAGAATGGTCAATCAGTAGCTCAGGCTGGGACTGCTTCACCATCCATGGACGTTCCTTTAACGCGAGATACAGACGCCAGTAACCAAACTATGGCTAAATCACTACACAAAGCACCATATGCAAATAGCCCGACTATAGCAGAGGCTAGCAGGCGGCATGAGCTGCCTCAACAAGAGAAGGACGGTTTTTCTTTGGGTAAAGATGAGGACGCTCGATTATCTTTTGTATCTGCGGAGCCTTCGATTCATGAGAAGGGGTTTAATGACGTTCTTAAAGCTGCGACAGAGCCAGAACATGAGGTAATGCTTTCCGCTTCTGTCAGTCCCCGTAAAAGTGCACATTTATCTCAATCACAGGAAAACCAACGCGATCACCTACTAGAGAATCTGAACAATGTTCTGGGATCACCAGATGCAGGTTTTCCCAGAGCTTCTCTCGACTTGGAAGGGAAATCGCCAGATGCCGCGATTTTGCCTAGGGAAGAATTTTTAAAGGAAACCACTCCTGTCACGGTAGCCAAGGCCGAGCCTATTGTCGAAGAACATCTGTACGAGCCGACGGCCTTTGAAAGCCAAGATCTTGATTTGAATGAAACGATATCTGATGAGGCTGAAGGTAACGCGACTAACGAACTATCTTTTGAAACAGGTGACGAAGTCCGCTATAGTCAGGTTCTCGAACCTGATTCTGCGCACACGTACCATGAGGTATCAACTATCCGCGAAGAAGCGACGGCCGGTAACGAAGTTATTTCAAAAGATAAACTTCTTCCGACCGTTGAAGTCGAAGACACAACTGTTTCTAAAAGTTCACCCGTCAAGAAGAAGGCGTGGGATATCGATGATCAGGAGATTCTCGAAATTTTGACGGAAATCAACTGGGACGTTGACGACGACACCGATAATATAGTGGCCAGATTAAATTCAAGGATCGCTGAGACTGAGTATCATTTTAACACCTCTCTGATTTCTTTGGAAAAACTTGCTCCGGATTTACAACCTTACGAACATAATGTCGCCCGTGAGTGTGACAAGATGAATCCTGTTATCTCTCTTTTCCTTATGGAAATGAGCAACGTATCTGGGGATATCGAGTACGTGGAAAGTCAACACAATGGCTTGCAGGTTGAAAGTGCAAATAAGAAACAACTCTGGAATACACTGAGTGAACTACTCAACACCGTGTCTCTAGACGAATTGAGCCTTGAGGAACTATTAAACTGCCCGATAACTGAGAGATCTCTTTTGAAAATGGAGGGACAGCTTAAGTCACTTTTCAAAGCACTTAAGGCCATCAACGGCGAGGAGGATGAGGAGCACTATAACCTGGGGAAAATGAAGGCATTGAAGCAAAGGCGAGAAACATATGAGAAAGTCACCAAAGTGTTTATCGAGAGATTGGTGAACGAAATGATTGGGAAGTTTGCTAACATTTCCAAGGATGAGTTATCTGAGGACCATCTTGCAAGCTTTTTGAATCGCTTATTGAGATTTTCCTCGCTGATCCTATTTTGCAAAGACATCTCCCCAGAATCGTATAAATATTTGATCGAAAAATGGACAAGCAACATTTCAGACATTTACAACAAAATGTGCGCGACGGTTGTGAGAAGATTGGAATCTTTGAAAACTTCATTCGAAGTGAGTGAGAAAGGTAGTATCAATGAGCAACCAGGCTTAGCCAATCTTCTCTCAGAATGGAAGCATGTTAGGGGTGATCGGGAATCAGAGGAAAACAGCTCTTTCTCAAGAGAACTTGTCAAGAATTTGAGAGATATCATGGAAACGTTTGGCAGATGGGTTATTGTCTATCAGAATTTTATTAACAATTTCTTTCACATATCTCTCAAACTTGATTTTGGAGACTTTATTCAGAAGTTCAGTGATCCAGAAAGTAGAATGATCCCATTGCTCGAAGTCAGAAGTATGCATTCGGATAGAACATCTGCGACAATCGAGACACAGCTTGTTTCCAAGATTTTCCAACCCATCATAACCCGCATATCTTCTGGTTTCACCGAGCTCCTGAAATGTGATCGATCAATAGCTCCTGCTCTGATGATATCGCTGGAGCGTAAGGTGAGATCACTAGAGGCATCGAGCGCCGAATTTCTGATGAGCGCCTATTCCAGGCTCCTTTCTCAAGTCGTACAAGTGTGGGGTGAGTATATTGATGATCAAGTCATGCATCTACAACGACTCACTATAAACGTGTCTTCCAGAAGTCTGCTACCTTCTGCCATAGGTTTACCGCTGTTTATCAAGAACTCTCAGGATTCTATTAAGGAGACAGAGGCGGAGCTCGATATAGATGATGACAGTACTTTTGAAACGATTCAAATTTACGAAGCAGCCTGCTCAAAGCTGAGTAGCGCCGTGGCCAAACTGCTTAAGAGAAAAGATGATAACAGCACATTAATCAATCACTCAGAGAGCACTGAAACTGCCTCCCCCGATTCCAAAAATATTGATAGAACTATTACACTATTGATGAATTGTCATTGGTTACTTGAACTGCTAAATATCTTGAACAGCAAGGGAACATTCGATGAAACACTACGGGAGGCCAAAGCCATGTTCGATATCGAGAAAGATAGCTACGCTTCTTACTTACTGCGGGACTCTATGCCGAAGCTGACCTCTTTTGTTCATGGTGCAACCAACTTGATTGCCAACACCCCACCAGGAAGACCGGTCGACCCTTCTAAATGGGCTGCCTACAGCAAGCACAACCTAGATATCATTTTAGCCGGTTACACTTCTGGAGAAATTGACACTCTCGTAAAACGACTGCATCAACATATGCTCCTACATTTTGATAACGAACCCGATGAGACCATCAAGGAAGCTCTGTGCGATAAGATGTGGTCTTGCATTCAAGGACGGACCGTTTCCCTCTACTTGGGTCTTTACACGTTGATTGAGAAACACTACAAGGGAACCTACCTCAAGTTCACCAAGAACGACGTTATCACGGCATTCGAGAGCTTCAAGAAGCAGAATTTCTGAAGCTGATGAAGGATCGCCTGGACCTCTTAAGCCTTATATACTCAGAAAGGTCGTTAGAGACGATTCGCGTCTTGTTTGACGCGTTTGGACCGCGACGCGTCAACCACCAACATTTTATACTAAATGATTGTGTTTGATTCATCATAAACTTACGCACTGAACTGACAGCTACTGCAGAGTGAGCGATGCAACGAGCTAAAGGTCACGGTTATGCTCTCAGTTGGTTACAATGACGATGACCTGAACGATGAGGAGTTGGAGTATCTTCATGGCGAAGAAGTAAACAGGGTCGTGACGACAAACGTGATACGGAAACCAAACGCTTTGCAGAGAGACTTGACCGGTAAGGTGATAGACGGACAAAAAGCTTTTTACGAGGAAATCAAACAGGTTGTTACCTTTGGTCCTACACATCATAAGTTGAAATCCCAGGAGCTGGGACATTTCATTTACCCAACAAATTTAGAAGTTCGAGAGTACCAGTTTGATATTGTTCGGAAGGCGCTTTTCCAAAATGTGCTTTGTGCTATTCCAACCGGTATGGGTAAGACCTTCATAGCTAGCACAGTCATGTTGAACTTTTTCAGATGGTCAGAATCGGGTAAGATCATATTTACAGCCCCGACAAGGCCTTTAGTGGCACAGCAAATTAAGGCTTGCTTGGGTATCACTGGGATTCCTCAAGATGAAACTGCTATTTTGTTGGATAAGTCAAGGAAGAACAGAGAGCAGATATGGGACGAGAAGAGAGTGTTCTTCACAACGCCACAGGTGGTTGAGAATGATTTAAAGAGAGGCGTTCTTCATCCTAAGAAAATAATATGCATTGTGCTCGATGAGGCACATCGGGCGACAGGTTCATATGCTTATACCAATATCATCAAATTTATCAGCAGGTTTAATACATCTTATCGAGTGCTGGCCTTGACAGCAACCCCAGGTTCCGACCTTGCAGGAGTTCAAGAGGTGGTCAAGAATTTGGAAATATCAAAGATTGAAGCCCGAACAGAGGAAAACGCCGATATCGTTCGATATATGAAACATAAAGATAAGGTAAAGATAGAGGTCTCTTCCAGTCCGGAAATTGAAGATTTGATAGAGCAGATTGGTGTAGCAATTCTTCCCGCTCTCAGGCAGGCTATTGAGCTGAACATCTACGAGGATTGTGAGCCCTCACAGATAAATGCATTCAAGGCAATGCAACAAAGTCAAAAGATCATTGCTAATCCCAGTATACCAGAGGGTGTCAAGTGGCGAAATTTCTTCATATTGCAACTATTGAACCATGTGGGACAAATGCTGAAAAGAATTAAAATTTATGGAGTAAGTACCTTTTACAATTACTTCATGGATAAATACAAAGAGTTTACTACGAAGTATAACCTGGGCAAATCGACCAACAAGATTGCTGCCGAGTTTTACTTCAACCCGATATTGAAAACCATGATGAAAAGCTGCGAAACTCTCTTAGCTGACCCTGACTTCCTGGGTCATAACAAGCTCCGTCACGTCAGGGAAGAGCTTGCAGATTTCTTTGCGGAAGCCGGCTCGTACTCTAGAGTCATCATTTTCACAGAGCTGAGGGAAAGCGCCTTGGAAATTGTTAAATGTGTAGATCTCATGAACGAGGCAGGTCAGAATTATCAAGTTAGGCCCCATATCTTTATCGGTCAGGCCAAAGGTAAAGAAGGATTTGATGAGGTTACATTCACGAGGAAAAATCAAGCAAAGGGAAGAAAGAAGGCTGAAAGGCTAAAGCGACTGGAGGACGATAGACAGTTGGAAGAACAGAAGAGGCAGAAAAAAAAAGATGAGCAGTTAGAGAGGAACGCTAGACGCACCGGCAGTTCCGAGGACGCCCAGATCAAAGGTATGACTCAGAAACAACAAAAGGAAGTCATCCAGAAGTTTAGGACAGGGGAATACAATGTCCTGGTATGTACTTCCATCGGTGAAGAAGGGTTGGATATCGGAGAGGTTGATCTCATTATCTGTTACGATACAACAAGTAGCCCAATAAAGAACATTCAGCGAATGGGAAGAACCGGTAGGAAACGAGATGGAAAGATCGCTCTTCTTTTCAGCAGTAACGAGTCTTTCAAATTTGAGCAAGCTATGAAAGATTATTACAGCCTACAAAGGCTGCTTTGCCAGAATCAGTTGGAGATGACAAAATCTGATAGAATAATCCCCTCTGGTATCAATCCTGAATGTTCTAAAGAGCATATTACGCTTGATGAGGGTGCTAAAGAGGTGAATGAAATGGAGGATACTGAAGAAGTGATTCGTTACGCTACGCAATGTATGTTAGGCAAGAAACCCAAAACCAAAAGAAAGACCAAAAGGGCGGAACCCAAAAAAGCAAAACAGTTTTTCATGCCTGACAACGTGAATCAAGGCATCATAACCGCAAGCAGTTTGGTAACTAAAACAGTAGTTCCTCGAGAAGGCCTTGATGATCCAACCCCCAAGAAAATTCTCTCAGAAGTCTGTGTGACGAGACCTGTGAATGCAAAACCCAAAGTGAAAGGTGAAGAGTTTGAATTCAAATTTCCTGGCTCCAACTGTTTCATTGAAGGGGCAGAGAAGCTATCAGTAGATGGCAGTAATTCCAAAATGATTGACGAGAGCGCAGATGAGCTTACTTCATCCGGGAAGGGAGCTAGTGACGTTTCTGATTCCGTTAGCTTGAGCAGAAAGATAGACGATGACGATAACGGATCAAGTACACCTGCATCGAAAAGGCAAAAACCTTTATTCGCGGATCAGAAATCATCTCCCCTGATAAACCGAAGTAAAACCTTCGGCAGGTCTGAACGGCATACTCGAGAAAGTCCAAATTCCGCTAACGCCAACCATAGTGGTCTCTTGACCACCTATGAGCGCGAATACTTTCTACAGCATTACTCGCCCGCTCATGCAGTATCTATCGGAACCATACCGAATTTCAAGCAACATACAAGATGCGCAGCAATTGGCCACAGCACTCGTAACGACAAGATTTTGCAATTCTTTGAAGACCTGCGTCAGAATCGAACGCATAGAATCATCGAGATGAATCGTAACCAGTGCATAGCCAGAGGTATCAAGAATGGCATTGTGAACTCGGAGCCTGCACAAGCGCCAGAGATCCTGGAAAAAAAAACTTCAGCAGTCACTGAGAGCTCAAATGATTTGCTGGAACGTGGGAACGCCGACGATAGAGACTTGAATGATATATTGGATTCAGATTCGGACTTCTAATCTTTACGAGATTTGTCGTGTATAATGACATTAAATACAGAATTCTTTCTACTCACATATAAAAAGGTCGATACATCTCAGTCTACTTGAACCTTTCCTTCCGCATGTTCTTTCGCTAGCCTTTTTTAAAGAACCATCCTTATGCAAGGGAAATACGCATATCAGTGAGGATTCGTCCGAGATTGTGTTTTTGCTGGTTGAAAATTAATTTTTAACCTGACCCTCCTTCTCATGATCAACTACGGGATGTTCGCCTTTGAACATCTCATGATTATGTAGAGACTTTTTGGAATACCTTTCTCTCTTGTCAATTCTTTTTTCTCGTTGCACATCGTGAATTGAATGACGGGAGGACGTTTTGGTGGCATCGAAAGCACCGTGCTAAAGCTCGCGACTGACGTCCGTTCAATTTTGCTGGATCTTGTGAGGGCACAAGTTCAAATTGATGTTCAAGAAGTTGGGGGATCTTTTAGTCGCCTAGAGCAAACATTGGATTATTTGAATAAGTGCTTTTGCGTGTCGAATTATCCTCGTCTGGGTCCTTCGCTCAAGTGGTCGTGCGTTGCACAATTGTAAAATGCAGTCTGCTTGTCTCAGGACTAAAGACCATACACCTAGTTTGAAGAACAAGATCGATGTATGTTGTTCGCCTCTCGCAGTGATTATGAGCATGTTTTTCCGT
>JAKTSM010000022.1:0-15218 GCA_030580195.1 Torulaspora gathmanii | reverse complement strand
CTGACTTGTTCTGGAGTCAGCTTGATCGACAAAGCGGCAATGTTGTCCTTCAAATACTCGACCTTTTTGCCCCCCACAAGCGGGAAGACGTTGGTTCCTTTGGACCTGATATACGCAAGCGCAATAGCCGTAACGGAATGCGTGCCATGTTCTTTAGCAACTTTCTCCAAAGCCGCACTGATCTTTGCTTCCTGCTCAGTCTGCTCAGGAGGCTGACCAAACGTCCGCAATTTCTCTCCACGCTTTTTACGCTCCTCGATAGATCCTTTGGTCTGGAACCTTCCCCCACCAAGAACATCCCAGGGCACAAGCGCCATGCCGAAATGCTTGGCCATGGGGAGGATTTCTCGTTCGAAATCCCTGAGCATAACGTTCCATCTGCCTTGGTAAACACTGAACGGAGTCTTGCCATGCGACACAGCGTAGTAGTTGGCGGCAGATACGACCCATGCTGGCATATCAGAGGCCCCTAGGTACAACACCTTGCCCTGCTGCACTAGAACGTGCAAGCTATCCATCAGCTCCTCTATCGAAGTCATATGGTCCCACCAGTGTACATACAAGATGTCGATCCAATCCGTCTTCAGCTTCTTCAAGGAGTCGCGGACACTTACATGCAGACTGCGCCTATTGTTCCCGCCAAAATTCGCACTTCTGCCTTTGCCCACATCGTAGAATTTGTAATCGCTTGTAAACTTTGTAGCGATCACCAGCTGGTCGCGGACCTTCCTCGATTCCATCCATTCTCCAATACAAGCCTCGGACTCCTCGTTCTGGTAGTTGTTCGCTGTGTCTATAAAGTTCCCACCTGCTTCGTAGTACGCGTCTAGCAATTCGAAATAGTGCTCCTTGCTTGATGAACCCAAAAACTCAGACCATGCGTTTCCAATCGATGCCCCTCCCAAGGCCAAAGGTGAAACCTTGATGCCAGCGGTTTTCGACAAAAGGTTTAAGCGGCCCAACTCGGTAGGAGGTTCAGGTGCGGGTGCAAACAACTCAGACATGATGATATAATTCGGTATAATTGAATGGTTATCTCTTCAACTGGATCAACTATCATTAACAGACGGGACATATCCTTTTTATATGATTCTCATCAACGCACATTTTCCGAAACTCCCTAAGGGTTGGGTATCCACTAACTTCGCTTACTAAGAGACTCGATTGATCTCTCTCCGTGGCACACTCAGTTACTGCTAGCGTCTGCTCACTCTTTCCAGAGTTAACTTCCACCTGCGTCCAAAACCCGTAAGTAGTTGTACCGCGGAACTGTTCCGTTATTCGTTCAACAACAAAGCTCCTAGTACCTCGCCAATCGATCAACTTGTCACAGTGTATTGCTGGTGAGTCGAGTTTGCCAAGCCCCCCTTGAAATCGCTTGGATGCCAATATTGTTCCACGGAAGTAAAGGTTGAAACGCAGACTGAGCCCGGCAGCTCAAAGCTTACATACCAAGCGGCGGGAGCATGCTAGGTATAATCTGCCTGTCAATCAAGTCCTCGAATCCAGATGGTCCGTGTTCGAACGAGGTGGCTGGGTAGATCATTGAAACAGAAATAAGCTGATTCCAGCACCGATCAAGTTGCTGTGCTTCATTGCAGTTCCGAAAGTTGAGGTTGGTAGCTACAGGGGCTAAGCACAATTTAGGAACATGGCGGTTTCAACGCGATAGGTACCCCGGCTAGTACCTGAAATCTTGGTATTACTCGACGAATAATCGTCGATCAGTGTTGCACGCAATAATGCAGAAAAAAATAAACCTTCACGAACTTTATCACTGCTGCTATGACATTGAAATATTACTTAGCGATTTAATTGTTGTACCGACTCCTCCGCGCACTTATCGGCTCCCAGGTCAAGCTTACAACTTCCCGTCCTTCTTCAAGATTTGCGCAGCCGTGTCATCGACGGTTTCCTTCAACGATTTGAAAGGATAACCAATTATTTCTAGCGTTATCGATGGTGCACATGATTCTTGTGGATGTCTTTGCCTGATCCAGGATTGCCAACCAGAATTTTGCCCTTCAACTCGGGAAAGTCTTCATTGACAATATCTTCCAGATCCTGATATGTAAATGGACCGTTGGACAAGATCAGTCTTCTCCCAGTAGCTTGCTCCTTTCGGAAGGCTGCGAGATAGGCCTTCGAGACATCTCTCAAGTCAATATAGTTGCCGCGCATCCCTGCAGGTACCGTGGCTCTGGCTTGCCGCGAACCAAGGCACTGATGAGCTCACAGGACGAGCTCAAACGATCGTCGACATCTTCACCGTCGGCAGCATATTTCTTGATCGCCTCTAGGATGCTCTTGGTACCGTTCACGGCAGGAATCAGCAGATCCTTCTCGTATTCCTTCGTGTTAATGGAGACAGGAGATGCCGTATGCAAGACAACCTTGATATCAGCTCCATATTTCTTGAAAACGCTGTCAAAGGCGTTTGGTGCAGCGATGTCAGCCACAAGCTCCAAAGTCGAATTGGGGTTACTTCCGAGCTGCTTCTGTAACTTATCAGCTTAGTCTTGGGATCTGACGGTACCTATAACCTTATAATCCTGCTTCAGTAAGTCGTTAACAATATATTGAGCAATGAAACCAGTGGCACCGGAGACCAGAACTGTCATGTTTGTAGTTGAGTATCTCTGATATCTTCAAGAGTAGCCTTTCAGTCCGGTCATGCAGCAATTGCTCCCTCTTTATATACCCATAACCATCAGTGTCGGCATCTCTCATGTTCAACAAGATATAGACATATTCCTGGACAATAAGCTGCTCTCGGGACTATTTGGAATCATATTCCGCCAGATACTATTGAAGCTTCATGAAAACACTATCGTCGAAAGATTATCCTTCGCATGGAAGTATCTTCAGCGACTCAGGGTTAGGAATTGATTATTTGGATCAAAACCGATAGGGCTGATAGACAAGATAGAAATGATGAAGTTCTAAATTGTATATATTACTATAATCTATGATTTTTTTTGAACTATTAACTTATTAACTTCACCGCTACTTTCAAGCGCATTATTGCCCGTATGTTGGAGCTGGATTTGCACCAGATAACCAAATACAGCACAGATATAATATAATCAAAAAGCCAATAGGACTGGGTAATTAAGGAGAGTGATTCTCACAAGGCATCACAGATCGAGGCGGCTTCAGGTGAAGAAACATTCCCACAGGCTTAAGTTAGGATAGAAGACTTCAAGCTTGCTCTCGGAATAGTTGTGGTGCTTTGAGAGGGGGATGAATTACAAACAGGTACAGCCTATTTACTCTGTATGCTCAACAATCATGATCCGCATCTGACGAAAGCAAATCCGAATGACTGAGAGTTCCAATTCCCAATAGTTTCCACAATAGAATACTTCTTTCGAGCGCTTCTCACAATTTCTTATATTTGCTATCGTTGGAGGAGTCCAAACTGTTATAATTGTCCCACGATACTAATAGTATAATAGTATCATTGATAAAGTTTGTTTTACAATCCAAAGCTTTTAAAAAGGACACTATTAGTATCTGCCCCTTAGCAAGAACAATCACTTTAGGAGAAGTTGTAATGCAAGGAGGGTTTTTTTTAAGCTGCGTTCTGCTATCTCAAAAACCTCCATTTATTGATATTCTGAACCCCAGGTACGTCCTCACATACCTTAAAAATTAAACTTTGAATTCCATTATTATATATTACAATATTAATGTTTTGATCTTGTGATGATTCTTGACATGATTGAGATTACACTTTCCTAATCCAGATCACTTTCAATCTCGAAATAAGCAAGCATACTGGCCAGACACATTTCTCGTAAATGTCAAATGTAAGTCAGTAGTAGTGAGACGTATCGAGACATTAAGATTAAATTGCCTGGGTAAAGCTGGTACAGTAAGGATAAACTCCAGTCCACAATTAGCCTGATATTAGCTCATACTAGTCCGTCCTTGACATATTTTTGAGCAACAGCAGAGCTTCCACGCATAACTTCGATCCCGGACCTACTAATATCTTTCCTTTGACTGAGTGTTGATTTGCTCATTTAACTCTAATAATCAGCTAGGCCTGTCAAGTAAAAATATAAACATCTCAATGAATACGTGTGCCAACTCACTGCTCTCTTGCTTGCACGGCTTGATAAGTTGAGTTGGTAAAAGATCTCTGTATCACTGATATCTATTCTTTTAGATTTTAAGCTCATTACCGACATAAAGTATGCGCTCATATTTGGGGTTTTCATAGGATACAATTGAGGATGGAATAGATTGTATGCTGTAGAGAGGAGCAAAAGCCTTTTCAATGAATAAAGCCCTCATAGATTCGCCAATAAACCGAAGCAGAGTGAAAGAGAATATGTCCTTCTTAAGATTAACCTTGTAATGCTTTCTCTCTCCAGAAAGATGAACCCTACCAAAAATATTCAAAGGGTTCCATTCTCCGCCTTGGATCATATCTCGGAAGTGTTCGGAATGGTGCTCCTCTATTCTGCCTATAATTGTCTCTACAATAGTTTTATTCATTCTCACTTTGTCCATGAAGCCATATCTCACAATACAACGATAGAGACCATTCACATCTCGCATTGGTTGAATAAGTATACGCTCGTCATCACCAACATGCGGTACGGTGGCTACTTTAATGCCAACAAAAATGAAGAGACTTGGTAATGACGGAAAATTAGTCACTAGTTCTTTAAATACCTCTGGAACAGTAGTTGGTGAATTGAGCAAAAGTGACGGATCTGTATACATGAAGGTAACGTCGCGGTGTCTAGATAACTCAAAAGGCACTCCCTCCTGTGGCCTGACCAGCAAAGAATTTCCTTCCTGTAAGCCCTTATTTCCTGGTATGAATGACAGATTCAAATCATCACCCCTGCACAGTATATCTTTTAAACGGACCCGGCGTTCCCGTTCCTTAGAGTTCTTTGAAGAAACTCCCCATCTCCAAAGTGAAATAAAGGAAAACATCGTACCAGTTACCATCAGAGTAAACCACGCACCATGTGGTACCTTTTTCATATTAGCAATAATCAAGCACATCTCCAGGGCACCAAAGGGTAGAAAATAAAGAAGCGCAAAGGCAAAATGCACCTTAAAGTTGATAATCATTGTTGCCGATAAAAGGAAAGATGTTATGAACAAATCCATCGAAACACCAAGACCGTAAGCAGCCGTAACCCTGGAAGAACTTTTAAAACCAATACAGCTGCATATCACAGCTATCATGAGAAGAAAGTTGACGGTAGGAATAAATATCTGGCCGACATGCTTGGCCGACCTATGGATAACGTTTACTCGAGGAAAACATTCAATTTGAATCATTTGGTTTAAAATTGAAAAGCAACCAAGTATTAAAGCCTGGGAGGCTATTACAGTTGCCAAAGTCGATAAAACAAAGACATACCAATAAAGGCCCCCCGAAAGTGGACCCGGGACAGAGTTAAAAAATACATTGGATATTCCCTCGGGATGGTCAAGCAAGTACGATGCCTGTCCCAAGTAGGTAATCATCAAGCATGGGTAAACAAAACAGCTAAGTGTCAGCTGCACTGAAAGTGGCGAAAAATGTCCGACATCAGCGAACATTGCCTCGCATCCAGTTATTGATAACATCACGGATCCCAAGACGTCGACATCACCTTGCTCTTTAAGGAAATCAACGGCATACTTTGGATTTAAAGCTCGAAAGATATCGGGATGGGGAACGATGTTAATTATGCCAATGGCAAATAAGGTAACAAACCATACAGTGATTATGGGCGAAAATGCCATTGAGATGAACTGTGACCCAAAGGGTTGGATGAAAAACAGAGCCAGTAATATGCAAACAGCAACAGGCATTACCTTTCCACTGAAAGATGGGACCGCAACAGCAATACCATCAACCGCGCTCAGAACAGAAGTTGTTGGAGTAAGTAAGCCATCAGCCATGACTAAGGAGCAACCGAGAAAACAAGCACACATAGTGACTGACGAAAAAATCTTTTTGAACTTCCGGTTGGAAAGCAAAGAAAGTCTCTGCCGGACAGACGAATTTCCGCTGACCGCACTATCCATTGTCTCACTTCTGGTTAGAAGCTGAAAGTCATCATATTCCTTCATACCAGGCAGTTTGACACCTGTTGGGCCTGTCTTGAGGACTCTCGAAAGTTTACAGTAAATAGCTACCTGACCACCTTCCCCATTGTTGGGCCCCAACGATAAAACAAGTAAGCAATATTTTATGATAACCACTAGTGTGAACAGCCAGAAGATACATGAAGCACCACCTAAAACATCTTTCGAACTAACAGTATCACCGGGAAAGACAGTGTTTAAAACATATAATGGCGACGTTCCTATGTCACCATAAATTGCACCCAAACTGGTGAAACCCAGGAACACAACATCAAATATCTTTCTCTTGGTACTCTGTTTCTTTCGCTCGGTTTCACTCTCCAACGACGACTCTTCAATTTGATCCATCCCTAAGCAGATATTGCATTCTGACCAGTACAATTTCCTCAATATTATGGAATGATGTCCCAATTTATAGTCCAACGAGCCCTCGATTCATCGTCAAATTCATCGTCAAGTCACTTATTTCTCTCATCATTAATGAAAATATTTCTACCAGCGGTTAGGCTATGTCTGGCATTCGTGTTACAGAGTTTTGATTTGATTTGAACTATCCACGTCTGGTAGTGACAATTCGACATTTGCTCTTGGCAAAAAAAAAGTAAAACGAATTGGGTGGCTCAGCCGAACTCACGTTTTGCGAGATTAAACTTGAAAAACTAACATTTGTTTCGAAGTTGCTAGGATTAACGCCAAGACATTATCTTGAGTATCAGGACTTTTCTCCCAGACACAGCTTCATGAGTGAGTTTTTGACAAATGTCTTGAACTGAACGTACAATGGGAGGCGGTGGTGCAACCGAGAAGAACTGCGAGCCATCGATCGTCTGGATTTGACTGACCTTCATCATTAGCTGCAGCTGACTCGCATCGGATTCTCTTGGGCCCAATCAAGACCTTTCTGTGAGCGATTTGCCATGTGAAGTCTGGATAGAGCCCGACATCATCCAAAAGTACAAATTGTCCAAAAGGCAGGCAAGCAAAGTCTCACGACGTTGTGGCGAAGCTTCTTTTTAAAGAGAACTGTTTTGTAATGTTACACGTCCAAAGGAGTACTATCTTATCTTAGTTGGAGTGTCGCGACATATTCGCATACTCCCTCTGCCACTTTCCCTTAGCACGTTTGTGTAAGGGTAACCGTCGAAAGGCAAAATTGTCTCGTCCTACGCTATTGTCGAAAGGACAACAAGATTTCGTCAAGATTATCTGCTTTGCTTGCAATCTGAAAAAAAAAAAATTGTTGCGCTGAGTATCCCAAGGAGACGTTGTCGGCCCACAAATTGGACTTTGTCTTTATTAATCATACCTGTAGGATGACATCGGAGAGGGATACAGAGTCAAAGAAAGGAGTCTAGGCACCAATAGCTAACCCAGCTCCTTTTTTTCTATAGGGCGTTCGGGTTGGAAGAGATTTCATTGCTCTCTGGAATTGGATAGGCCGGCGAGCGTTTCAAGTTGAATACACGTAATGCAGCAGCATCGTCCTATTCAGTAAAAACGAAGGATTATCACGCTCCAACTTTACTCTCATAATAAGATGTTTACACCAGCACGACTAATTCTGCTGCAATCTGTTTCCATGGATTTAGTTTCTTAATAGTTATTCGTATTGGACTTTTGCTGGATTCTTCATTATCGGTTTTCGTTGCCCCCTTTTGTACCAAAGGCCAGCATGACTTTGTTCTTACATGTTGTGGAAGTGTGTTCCAAGTCATAAGATCATAGTGCAACTCTTATCCAAACTCCTTGATCAGCAGGCCCGAACCAGGGCTTTATGAAGTAACTTCAGCCATGGAGAGGAAATTGGGGATGAAGGCAGTCGCTCTATCGCGAGTTTTGTGTCATGACGAGTGACAGAATACTTCTTAAACGTCCTTAGGTTCCTTTTCAGCTGATATGGGATTTAGAGCGGCTTATAGCCATCGGTAATTTTGTACAGCATGCTCCAGGTAGAATATCAATATTTGTCACACCGATAATTGATTTCAATCATCGACCCTTCAGCTTCCTGAAGACGCAAGGAGCTTTTTATCAAACTGTTTCTCCTGGTAGTTAAAGGTCTGTTAATTATTATAAGTGATTCAACAAAAGTACAGCTACTGATTGTTTCAGTTTTCTTCACTGGGTTAGAAGAGAGACGCCGCATCGATTTTTATTTAACTGATCCTGACGTGGTTGGGAGCATCAGTTTGCTTTCGATCTCAAACAAAATCGGTAAGAAGCTATCATATTATGACTGTTTCCGCAATGATCAAATAATGCGGAGTACAATTCATGACATCTTTTGATCTACAACGAATCGCGAATTGACTATGAGAGGCCCTCATATTCGATAAGTTTATCGTGCTAAAAGTTTCTTCACTTACTCGACTCCGGCCTTCTAGTTAGCTGCACGCTCTTTGACGAGATCAGCAAACGAAGGAAAATCCCTCACTTTGCGGAACTATCAATTCTCTGTCATCGGACATATTGTGTTGCTCTAAGCTATCGACGGACCAAAACATTCGTACCGTCTAATGGTGCGGCTGGCGACTCTTCAGCATTAGAAATTCAACCTGCAACTTCGACACTTTCGACTGCTGGCAAAAGGGTTCGATGCCACCTCTTTTCGGGCTTTGGTCTAATGTGACCCATATAGCCAGGGACGGTACTTGAAAATGATACCCATTGATAAAGCTGCCCTAATGTCACAGCATGGCCTGCACCCAAAGAATACATGAACAAGAGTCGGATCACGGAGGATTTGAACATAGCATTTCATGGCAGCAGGCGAAAAAGCGTCCCAACTGCCTGAAACAGTTTCTCATCGAATCGCATTTCCGTTCCAATCCAGCGAAAACTGTGTCGCAACATCTCTCGCCAATGTGCCATAAATTTGGTTCGATAACGGGGCGATCTGACGAAATATTAGCAGGTTGTCGAGTATGAAATTTCACAGTGCGATTAGATGGCAACGCCAATTGCACAGTCGCCCCAATCATGCTCTGCAACTGCGGATGAATCTATGCTAAGATGATCCCATTGCAGCCAAGCCATCCCTTATCATCTCATTTCGAGCAACGCATTTGCGAGGCATTCCTCGCTCGCGCCCGACAGACCGTAACCAAAAGATCCATGGAAACTACCAAAAGATCTTCTCTTCGCTAAGGGAAAGAGCAATTTCGCTCCAATATTAATAGGATTCAGGAAAGCCATGCAGGGGCATGGTTGGGCACCCTTAATTGGCTGATCTGCTGAGAAAGCATTCCTCATGGTCATTCTGGACCACTTAGCTGTGAACCCAGGAAATACATCTTGAGACATCCGTTTAATCAAGCCGCCATAGATTAATCCTTTTTTTGATAGGAACTTATATCTTGGCTTTTGGAGCAGATGCGTTTCAGTGGACTAACTCATCATACATATAAGCAAAGTCCTAATGCAGTTCGGATGAAAGAGTCGGAACAATTTATTATTTATTGACGCGGACATATCTTCCTGGCAACTTCGCGCCATTACGTAAGCCAAATCGCTATTGCTGACCCCGTAATACGTTAATTCGTGAAAGAAGGGTATCCCCAGGCAAGCCTAACGACATCAAGATCAGGTATTATAATGAGGACTACGTTTTTGATGCACATGTTCAATGCTTTAGCTATTTTTGAAAACAGTTTTGGTACTGCGGGACCAAGGTCGCTTACATAGCGAAGATGCTAAGGCCTTGTATCCCATTCCTATTCCGCCTCAACGGCGACCGCGGTTGAGGTGTGTATAAGGAGAGCTGAGCTAGCTTTCGTGACACCGGGACAAATGATGGGGTACCCAAGCGGCGTACATTGTCAAAGCAATCACTATCAGAACGCTGACTACTTTAGCTGCTTTAGCAAAGCTTCACAAATTTATCACTCTTTCACAAGCTCTCGGTAACCGCCTTTCTTTCAGAAGGCAAGTTAATTGTTTCAAACACAAAAACTAAACTGATTGTAATTGTGACTGAGGTCTCACAGAGACCAGAAGGAAGTAACTACTTTGATTTTTGAGGATGCTTTTGCAAAGACTTATATCAAGTTGATATTCACGAAGGATGGAGATTATCTACTTGGTGGTATTCTAGTTGGTGATACTTCTAATTACACGAAGTTTTGTTCCCTTGCTAGTGGTAGAAACCCTTCAACCCTGTCTCCTTCAAAGTTGATAATTGGATCATCGGCTAATAATGAAGACGATGTTGATTTGCTGCCTGATGACACGCAGGTTTGCTCATGCCACAATGTTTCGAAGGGTACACTGGTAGAAGCTATTAGGCCATGCTGTGAATCTGTGGCAGAGTTGAAAAAACGCACCAAGGCCGCTACGGCATGTGGAGGATGTGAGCCTACACTTAAGCTAATATTTCAAAATGAAATGAAGAAAATGGGTAATAAATCTCGAATAATGTCTGTTTGCATTTCAACTATTCGAGAGCCGATTTATTTTCTTTGATCATGGTCAAACAATTCAAGTCATTTGAAGATGTGGTGCAAAATTTGGGCACTGATGGCTCCAGCGGAAGATGTGAAATTTGTAAGCCAACTGTCGGTTCGATACTCTACACTATTCAAGTGGCATTTAATGTCTAAAGAGGTACGTGACTTACAAGAAACAAACGATAAATATTTGGGCAACATACAGCGAGGCGGAACATCTTCACTTGTTCCTAGAATTTCTGTTGGTGAGATCACGCCAGAGAAGCTGGTTTCTATTGGTTTAATTGCCAAAAAGCACAACGTTTAGACTAAGATCACCAGTGCCCAAAGGGTGGATCTATTTGGTGTACCTAAACCTGATCTTCCTAATATTTGGAAAGATCTAAATGAAGCGGGTTTTGAAAGTGGCCAGGCTCATGGGAAACCCTGACGTAATGTCAAATCCTGCGTTGGATCCACTTGGTGTAGGTATGGTATCGGTGACTCAGTGGGTTTAGTCATTAGGCTAGAAGAAAGATACAAGGAGATAAGAAATCCCCACAAAATCAAGGGCGGTGTCGCTGGCTGTATCAAAGCCTGCGCAGAGCTTTATTCTAAAAATTTTGGTTTATGTGCTGTCCAGAATGGATACAATTTATTTGTTGGTGGTAACGGAGGTATGAAGCCTGCACATGCTCAACTTCTTCCGACAAATGTTCGTCCAGATGAGATTATCCCAATTTTGGATCGTTGTCTGATATTCTACATCTCGACTGCAGACAAATTGCGGAGAACAGCTAGATGGTGGTACCAACTACTTGAAGGATGTTATTATTAATGATAAGCTGGGTATTGCAAAAGAATTAGAAGACCAGATGTGTCAATTGATTGCCGGATACTACGACAAATGGGACAGAAAGATTGAAGGAGAAAACGAGAATCCAATTTTCAGACAATTCATCAATACATCAGTGAATCAGCCAGATGATGAAAGAGGCCAACCAAGACCGGTAAAATGGCCAAGCATCCCAGTAGACACGAAATTCGATGAAATAGAATGGTCCCGTATGTCCTGGCAGGTTGCGTGCCGCAGTGCAGATTTACCGCATTCTGCACCAGTCTCATCAACCACGGTATTAATGGGTGATACTCGATTAGCACTGTTCAGAAACAATAATGGCAAATTGTTTTGCTCCCAAAACATTTGTGGCCATCAGAGGGGCCAAGGTATTTTGTCGCAGGATGAAAATAAAGGCAATTACATTTCTTGCCCTATGCACGAAAGAAATTTTGACTTGAAATCCGACAGCTGTAAGAATGATGGAGAGTTGTCTATTGCGACGTTCGAAGTCAAGGAAGAGGAGCGGATTATTTATGCTAACTTACCACCGCCTTCAGAATTCGATAAAACCCTAAATGGTTGCTCAAAAAGAAGAAACCGAAAATGCAGAGTTCATGGAAGTCGACAGGAAATATAAGTTCAAACTACCAACAAGAGTTAAAGATAGCTGCAGTCCATTGGCGCTAGACTGGTGAATCTGGTCTGAAGAGAGTTTTCATGCTCGTAGTATTTTTCCAAAATGGTGGTCTTCCATCTATTTTTTACAAATGGATCCGTCTTTGTTTATTCACAATATTGGGATTCATCCTTATTTATTTACGATAGGACCCATCAATTTATTTACACATAGAGTCGGACCGAAGGGCGCTATGATACTCGTTCGAAAAGACATTACTAATGTTTTTATTTGGTTTGCGGCTATCGTGATAGTAGTTAACGCACACATTGCACGAGCACGTAACGAAACAAGTCTCGTCGGAGACTAATAGTTCGATCGACCAGCATGTATTCATGCCAATCAACGTGAGTCAGGTTAGAAAATCTCTGTGAACCGTACGAGATACCAGGTCTTCAGAAGGGCTTGTCTACTGCGCATAACGACAAAATCCTTGGAAATGAGCAGTAAACGAGAAGATATTGCCAACGAAATTGAGATTCTGTCACATCAGATAGGCGATGGGGGATATGAGAAAGTCAAGCGAGCTACATTATGGGAATGTGCCTTCGTGGGTGTATTATGTTCTGCTCAATTAATGACACAGGCAGGTTTGGGGCAAGTAATGGCGGTGCTCCATATTATAGGTGATGGTTTCGAAATTAGTAACCCTGGCGAACTTACCTGGTTTGCCTCAGGATATTCTTTGACAGTTGCTCCTTTTATTCTGATTGCCGGTAGGCTTGGTGATGTCTTCGGCCACAGAAAGGTTTTCGTGCTTGGATTCTTATGGTATGGCCTTTGGTCGTTACTCGCAGGATTTAGTGCATACTCTAACCGAATCTTTTTTGATTGTTGTCGGGCATTTCAGGGTATTGGATCCGCTTTCATACTTCCTAACGCGATTGCCATCCTTGGCCGTACATATAGACCAGGGTGTAGAAAGAATATGGTTTTCAGTTTGTTTGGTGCTGCTGCACCAACTGGGTTCGTCCTTGGAGCAGTTTTTTCATCCATCTTATCTCAGCTTGTATGGTGGCCTTGGGCGTACTGGATAATGGGGATTGCTTGCTTTCTCTTTGCAGCATCGGGTTTCTTTGTGATACCCCATACAGTTACGTCGAAGCGTGATGCGTCCCTTTCATTGTGGGAGCAGGTTGATTTTAGGGGCTCAGTTACCGGTGCTATTGGTCTCATTCTGTTCAACTTTGCATGGAATCAAGGCCCGGTCGTAGGTTGGCAAACCCCATATACGTATGCGCTGCTGATTGTCGGGGTTGCCTTCCTGTGTATATTCGCTTTCATCGAGCGGCGGGCACAGTTTCCGCTGCTTCCTTTTGCTGTTTTGTCAACTGACACCGTTTTTGTTCTCGCATGTGTCGCTGCAGGATGGTCCAGTTTTGGCATTTGGATATACCACACGTTCCAATTCATGGAACAAATAAGACAGCAAGCTCCCTTACTATCCAGTGCTCAATTTGTGCCAGTAATGCTCAGTGGATTTTGCGCAGCCGTAGCAACTGGCATGGCACTGGGTCGCCTGTCACCAAGTTCAGTGATGCTGCTTGGGATGGTCGCCTTCATCATGGGAAGTGTATTAATGGCCACAGTCCCGGTTCATCAAAACTACTGGGCTCAAACTTTCGTGTCAATCATCGTTATGCCATGGGGCATGGACTTATCTTTTCCCGCTGCGATGATTATTCTCGGTAATTCCATGCCGCATGAACATCAGGGTCTTGCTGCGTCTTTGGTCAACACAGTAGTCAATTATTCGATCTCCATCGGACTTGGGATTGCGGGTACAATCGAAAGAGAGGTCAATAACGGGGGGAACGATCTACTGAAAGGATACCGTGGTGCTTGGTATATGGCAGTCGGCCTCAGCGCTCTTGGCATTTTGATCGGAGCATTATTTATCCTTACCACATGTTCAAAATCTAATGGGAATTTAATTAAAGCTCTTAATAGCAGTTAATAACTAAAATTGAAAATTCAGATGTCTCTGGACTCTTTGGTCCCCGCTCTGATAGAAAGATGTTTTTGTTGATCATTTTCTATTTTCGATAATGCTTGCCGCCTACCGCCAGAAAACCGTGGGCTTCAATTGATTGGAAGTGACAAAGCGACCTTCGGTTTACTCATTTATCAAGAGCTCTCGTGAGAAGTAAGCTGTCTCTTCTGAAGCAATTGTGAAAAGAAATCAGAGGGCCAAGAGGGAAATTTTGAATGACAGCTTGACATCTTTTATGTCTAATAAATCGTTCTCGAAATCAGAAACTTTCATACGAAGCATCAAAGAGTTCGAAGAGCATGCATTACCTGCAGAAATCACAAATGAAAATGCGAAGGTGAAGTTAGTGTCAGCTGTTAGCTTTAACGGGAGGAGAAGGTGCATTCGTGGAATGATTGGAGTTATTTGTGATGAATTTATGCATGTCAAAATTGAAGCTGTTTCATTGCCTAAATTTTCAGAATGATCAAATGAACAATATTTAATAAATATCTTACATAATATTACAGACCAATCATGTTGTAATGCCACTTCATTATTCACCTATCCCTTTCTTCGAACAACAAAGGGGTGGAACTATTTGAACATCCATATTATAATCGAGCCCCCCTCATATTTATAACCAGTATTTTTAATCGCATTTTTAATGATGCCTTTTTGTAAGTCGTCATCTTTTGACTTTGTTGTCAGCAGAAAGTGAGATGATTTTATGCCATATAATATAAGGAGTATTGATAATACAAGTCTTTCTAGTTTTTTTATTATATTAGCATTATCCGCTACTAGTTCAGAATATGACAAGCACGAGTTCGCGAGGTCGCAGGTGTTGAATGCTAGGCATTGAGGCGATATGAGATTTTAACTCAGAGCATGTATCTAAAAAAGACCTACATTCGACCGATTAAATTATATTTAGTATATTTCTTGTCCGAATTATTCTATTAGCCTCGTCAACTTAAAAAGAAATAGAATATTGAGTAATAGATAACCTCGTAAATTCAACTTCAATGGTCTGCCGCTCTTTTGTCTGCTTATAAAAGACACTGCTCGCGTTTTACTCGACCCTTTGCCTTGTTTTTCCAACTAAATATGTATTTTGTCTCTAGTCGGGAAGGCACCCGACATAGTCTTAACCATAAACTATGCCGACTAGGGATCGGGTGGTGTTTTTTTACTGAC
>JAKTSM010000021.1:0-15590 GCA_030580195.1 Torulaspora gathmanii | reverse complement strand
CCGGCTCGTCATAGTCGTCGTCTCTCCTGCTGGCGCTGGGCAGTAGGTACAGCATCCCCGAGGAACGCAGCCTACCTGCGGCCTGGATGAACTCTACGACATCCGGCCTGTAATCCATCATGATAACCATCTTCAGATTTGCCACGTCGATGCCCTCTGTCACCGTTTTCGTTCCTAGCAGTACCTGGTTTCTCTGGTAGTCTATGAACGAAAAAGCTTGGTTGGACATCCGTCAGCCCATCGTATCCGGCACTAATAATTCCTTAACCTGAGCAAGTTTCAAGAGATTATTCGTGCAAAGCCTCTGGATAGTACCTACCAATAGCACCGTGTATAGCACAAACACAAATGAGACATGCTTACAGCTCGTCTTGGACGCCAAGGCAACCAGCGGCAGGTGGAAAAGCTCCGTCTTGCCATAGCCGGTAGGCGCGTGAACCGCCATGGATGGCCGCCCACTCAGGTAGATCTCGGTGCACAACCTCTCCTGCCAAGAGTCTCTGAATTCGAACTTTGAACTGCGTGTAATCGACCAGATCGCCCCTTGCGCCGTCCAAAATGATGTATGTCCGAAGCGCAGCTCTGGTCTTTTCTGTCGACGGAAAGTTCTCCATAAGCTTCGCGCTCAGGGTATCCACACTGACATTAGTGTTTCTACAGCCTCCACCAGATCTCGAAACCATAAACCGTAAGGCCCGTCTTGACAGTGTGATTTGCCAAAATCTCATTTACCATAGCCTCTGGCAAGGCCATTGACGTCTCACCACCCACATAGTAGTGAGTGGCAGCGATCATACCTTGCTGCATCTCCCTAAGGTCAAGCGGTCCAGTGTCTTTAGAAGCGGAGCAGATGAACCGTTCTTACTGTAATCACAAAACAGCTGCAAGCGGCGCGAATCATCATCGACATACACGTTCCTCTGAGGGCCACCGAAAGCCATCTGCTGCAGCCCAGTAAACCGATACCCAAACCCAGCGCCGAAGTAAACCATCCAGATCAGAACAGAGCCTATTTCGTCCACAATTAAGGCCACCCTCCGGTTGAAGGCATCTGTTATTCGATGCGTGGGTCCCCTAATCTCAGGGATCAGAATTCTCCAACATTCGGCGGGAATCAAGTCAAGTAGTGACCGGTTCTCGCCAGATGCGTTTTTGCCACGTTTTGGTTCTCGTAGTGAGTTCACCCTATGGGAGTCGGATTACTCTAGAAATGGAAGATGTGCAAACGACAGTTAAGGCCATCTCCTCTTTGTGGTGCTTAATTCAAGGCTACAACAACCGAGAGAGCTCAACGATACCATAAGAGAACAGATTAATAAGATGTCTCATGTGACGCTTCGTGGATTAGCCCACAAATTGTTTGTTGATTTTAGTCAGAGACTCTTATACATCTGTGAACATGCTCAGCTCTCTTCTATAACCCTTATCGACACTGGCTTTGCTGCTGTCGAAGCAACAATGAAACTGGCTGTTCAGTGTAAATTCTGCCAAGATGGAAGGAAATAAAAGATCAGGTTCAAAGGATTAACAAGTTACTTGTAATACTGGAACAAATCGGGGAATTGATATCCTCTCGCCTACGTGCATAATATCACCAGGCGAGATTGCGCAAAAAATAGCGGATCATGGTGATAAAATAAGCCTGCTGAAATACAGTTTATTTATTAGTATATGGATGGAGATATGCTAAGAGCTTTACCTGTCCGTTATGCAGGTATCATGCTCTGTGGTTCATGTCAAAGCACCAAACATGGATGCGCCAATGTGTCAATATGCCGGCCGACTGTCGATTGCTCCGAAAGGAACCTCAGTAGCGCGGGGGTTTTTTTCTTCCCACTCACTCCCATTGAAAAATGGAAACGAAAAACCGAGATAACTTATGGCAATTAAAAGGAAGATATAAAGTCTGATAGGCACATATTTGTCGAAACGCGTCTAGTGCCAGGTATCTCATTCAATGTGAATTGACTGTTCAACAATGCCTGACACAGTAAACAGAACTTTAAGTTTGAAAAACAGTCAAAGGGATGGAAACAGAAGATCTCTTTCCACCACGGTCGTTTCAATGCTTTCCTCGGCGCCTTTGACGGCATTTTTTTTGTTAACCTTCAGCATTTTGGTCGCTGTTTTTGCCATAAATCAAATGTTACGCCACTTTTGCGGTACGACAAAAACAGCGGCCGTGGTAGCTTCAGCTGTACTGCCCACCGCTTCTGCTAAAGTTCTGCTCACAAAGCGCGCCAGATGGTCCTTCCCAATGGGTGGGACAGGTGCAGGATTGATTATTGCTGCAGCAGCTTATGCGACACCTTATTTGGTTGCTGCTATTTGTTATGCGGTCAGTTCAGGGGCATGCGCGCCCATTGCTGGTGGAGTAATAGCTGCGGGCGCAATTGTTGCTGCGGCCATCGTTGCTGGTTCGGGAAATGGCAGTGCAGCAACTAAGAGAGGGTTGAAAATAGTCACCAATGCTCTAGGGCATCAAGTGTTGTTAGAACAGTGGCCACATTCCAATAGAACAGTATTGTCAAGTACAAACGGAGGCTTACTCGAGTTTGGATTTAAAGGTATTGCATTAGCAAACTCTGCGAAAAGGGATACGCCAGAGCCTTTCAATTTTTTGACCTTCCAAAGTGATTTGGGTAACCACGTTGCTGTGTCTTCCATCCATGGGTCTGAAGAATTATCTCAATTGGTCGTTTCTGCGGTTCCCGGAGAAATCAATAACAGCACTTTGATCAAGAGAGACGAGTTTTCTGTTTCCTGGCTATCCTATAACTATGATGACTCGAACCGTGATTTAGCCTCTGAGTGGCAGGATCGTGAAAATAACGACTATGCCGAAGGATATATGGAAGCGCAGTTACAAGACTTTTTCCAGGACAATCGTGATTGGAAGTACTGCCTAGCTCTGAATGATCTCAATAATGGAGAAGCTGCTGATTATGATGATATGCCAGGTGTTGGTGATGGAACTGGTAACGCTGTTCATGGAGAGATCTATTTCAACACCTATGGTGGTGTTGATGATTATTGTAACGATGATCATGACGGTGCACAGAATACAGGTGATGGTAGAGACTCTGGGCAGACGGCGTAATCCAATAATGTCCCTTTGGTACTTTCAGAATCGGAAAATGATCTTTTCATTGAACCTCTATACCGCGTCAAAACAACCGTAGATAAACGACCCTGAAGCTTTACTGCGTGTTTAAGTGCATAACTTCACTCAAAAGTGCTATCGTACATATTTCTCGCTTGAAAGTAGGCTTCCGAGTTTTTTTAAGCTTATCCTGTCTCGAACGTTTTCACCTTTCGGTGTGCTGACCAGAAACCTCGAGATCCAAGTAGCCTGTTTGAAAAGCCACATTTGCTTGCAGCGTGTGTCAAGTGATTGACATCGAAGTTCAAGGGCCTAACGATCAGTCTCTTAATAGCTACATCAAAATGTTGTAGTGTATGCCTATCCTGATTTTTTCTGATCAAGGCCACTTTAAAAGATTTTAGATCATTACTCTAAGATACGTCCCAGATTGTGGCCCGCAAGGTAGCCTTTGCTGTGACTGAGCGTAAGTAAATTTTAACTACTTGAGCGACTTGTGGTTGCATATAAAATGGAGTCCTTACATAAAGCAATAATAAAAGAATACATAAAATTTTATTCAATAAATATTTGAGTTGTTCCTCGTTAAATTTAATGGTTCCAATCCAGACAGGACAAAATGCGCATCCTGACACTAAAGATAAGGCTTAGTTCATCTACTTGATTTCACAAATTTATAAATGTCCATTCTTAGTTGGCCCCTCTAGTATTCCGTGAGTCAATTGTTAGCAAATCAGCACTATCTTACAATTGGTCTAGTTACCGGCTATACAAGATATAAATCTTCTGATTTTTACAGCTTACTTAAGCACCAGGCCGGCTGGATAGCGGTCAGGAGTAAAAATCAAACACCTAACAACACGCCGAATAACGAGTCATTCAAATGTTCTAAACTACGAATTTAGGGCTTCCTTTATGCTATCTATAGTGTCTCTTACCAAATTGGCGCCCTGGGTCAGTCTGTCATCCATCACCATTGCTGTATGAAGGACACCTTTATAAATGACAATTTTGGACTCCACCCGATTCTTTTGTAACTTGGCGTGATATGCTTCCGCCTCTGATCTCAAGACGTCACACTCGGCAGCAGCTGTGAATGAAGGTGGAATATCAAAGAAGCAGGGTATGATAGCTGGCTGGCCTCAGGGCTTTTCAAAGTTTCTCCGCCCTCAGGTAAATAGATCTTTCTGTACCAAAGCATCTGCGGAGCCTTCTCATTTTGCTTCCATGATATTTGAGTCTCACCCGTGGCAGTGTTATCTGTAACTGGAACCACCATCATTTGAAACTTAAGCGGCGGTAAATCCTTACGGTGATCGCAGCTGCTAAATTTCCTCCAGCCAAGGAGCCGGCGACGCACACCTTCTGGTTGTTGATGCCTAGGACATCTGGATTTTCCAGGCAGGGAGTGCCTTTGGCATTTCTACTCTCAGCATGAATGCTACATTGTGGCATTATCAATAGCCGGTTTTAATAATTGTCTCTCTGTGCGTCAGCTTCAAGGTTGTTACATGAAATTAGTGCTTGCTCCTATTTCTTCTACTTCCAAATACTACGTCAATACAGTGAGGCTAACTAGCCCTTTATCTACTATTAAATTTTAAAGCCAGTTTGCAAGGCGCGCTCAAAAATATGGTCGACTTTCAATAGCATCTCTTTTTGAAAAAAGAACAATCCTTCGATATGGAAGAACTACATACAGCGAGATTGTTTTGTTGTCAGGGGCCAATGTGAATGTTGTGAATGAAGCCGAAGCCATTAGGAAAGGGCCATTCGCTAAAACCTCGGAGGGTGAAGGCTTTCAAGAGTTGTTGGACATGCAGGGAACGCAAGATGAGCTGTGATCTTCAACGGCCTGACTGTAAGAGATGCATTAGGTCCGGTTTGAAGTGTGCAGTTACGATATCAAGCTCACTTGGACCAAACCGAGCCAATTCGATGCATACGGAGTCCAAATTCCATATGGAATGAGGGCTATTACGAGCGATGAGAGAGCTTCATTCGGAGCTGCTGTTCCTGTCAAGAAAAACCAACAAAGACGAACAATAGATCTCATGCGCTACGGAAGTGACTATACAAATACGAAAGATGTTGAGAAAGAAATAGCCTTACTGGATAACCCACCACATGAGAAAATCGAGGCGTCCAAACCACGGATGCTCAAAGGATTTGGTGTTTTCCAGGCCAAGACTGAAAATAAAGGGGTCACAGATGGAACAAATGACGATTCTGGGGTCTTGAGAGGGATTGAGAGTGCCAGTGAAACTGATGATGATTCGATTGCATCTCAAATAGAAATTGATCCGCAAAAGCTTTTAGTTCCAGATGACCCACAATTGAGCAATCCTCTTGGCTCTAACTGGCCCGATGATTTGGACATTTTGGGTGACAAGGCTCAGGGCTTAGAATGGTTTGCAGCTGAGCTAAGAGATGACGTTCAATTGTCTATGATACCAATCCCTTTGAATCGCTGACTGTGAACAGTACTGGAAACAACCGTCCCAGGGCAAATTCAGATTCAAGTTACGCAAGGAGTGCTACGGAAGTTATATCTCTGCACCTCAAACATGAAGCAGTTCTCAAATAACTGAATGCATTCAATCCATGCTTTCGGATACCAGAGACTGGGTTACTACATTCATGGTGTGACTCGTCTTTTATTAAACCACTACATGGATACCGTTGCAGATGAGATGATTGTTGTCACAATTCCAAGAAATCCATGGAGGACGATGTACCTCTCCAGAGTTCTAAATGCTCTGGGGGACTTGGCGGGTTTAGGGCACACTTCTCACTCTCGAAACTCGCTTTTAAATGCAATTTTGGCCCTTTCTTGCTTCCATTTGTTGAACAAGTTTCCCAAAGCCTCTACACAGCAGACATTTTTTTTGAATTTGGGTATAGATTTCAGGCACCAGGCTTCTCGCTTCTTAAAATTATGTCTCCAGAGTTCAATTGACAAAGAAAAGTATAAAGATGTTCTGATTGCAATCATATCGCTTAGCTCTGTTGACGTTGTATGGGAAACACAACGGAACGTTTGACACTCTATGATCCGATTTTAACTCATAGCATAGCTCGATGGTTGCTGGTCGACTGTAAGCTCAACTATTATCCCTATAGTGATCTGAATATCATGAACATTTACACGGACCTCCCGCAATCTTTAAGGATAGCTGAAAGTATGATGAGTTATTTGAAACGTGTATTATCAAAGAATCTGTTTGAAAGGATAAGGTATACTATGGTGCCACTTCATAGCCATCGTCAAAAAATTTCGACTAAACTGACGAAGAATATTCCAGGTGAAGTTCAGGTCATTAGTGATGCTGCAATTTTCGCCTCAGAATCCAGCGATTTCCCTCGCCCTCAACAGTTTGTCATCGAAGACCCAGTTTACTTTCTGATGTTGAACGATATCCTTAAGAATACGTCTCATGATTTGGCTAGGCACAACGGGGATTTGAAACAATGGGAGCAATGCTACATGGATATTAATGAAAGCGGTGGGAAATCTCGAAGATTCGATGTTGACTTGGACTATTGGTGCGAGTCTGCTTTACCGAGGGCCCTGGAGACAAACGACCCCGCCGCGACAAAACAATCTGAAGGATTCTATCTTCCTACTAGGTTGATACAACTTTTTGACTTACTCAAGACATTTGCACCTGCACACAAATTATTTGCCATTGATACTCCACAAAGATGGAATCCATCATTCTTGTCAATGATCAGAATTCTAGCGGGCTATCAGCCATTACGAGCGAGGATGATTATTGAACCTCAGAAAAGTTCAATTTGGGCCGGGAGACATGAGGAAAAGAGCCCACGATTTACCGTTGATTTTGCTCAAATTCAGCAGCTTTACACAGGAATAAACGAGTCGGCTAAATTCTGTGAAGTTGATGATATGCCGGATTTCGTTAATCAATGGCTCGACCTGAGCTCAGAAGAAGCTGGCGGCTTGTCAAGAGATGTGCTAAACTCACAATTGGAAATGATCGACGGAAGCGAGCTTGCCACATTGCACTCATGTTAAGCGCCATTTCTATAAAATATAAATAATCAACATCGTTTATGTAGCGGAGGTGGGGTAGGCTTGGAGATAAGAATCAAACGACTGAAATTTAAGTTTAAATTCAGAATCACCGAAATTTTTGAATTTTTCAGCCACGTTAAACCTCAAACAACTTTGCTATACGACGTCGGCTCACAAAGTGTCACTACTAGGTTTCTCTATGGTTTTGTTATTTGGGAAAGGCTTCTTTAGCTTCTTGAATGGATTCTTTAAAAACTTCTTATTTTTTAATTCTTCCTCACCAGAAGAAGGGGAATCTCTTTCCTTCTCCAATTCTGATGGAGCCTTTGGGACGGTCTCTGGATCAACATGTCCACGTGTAACTGGAAGAGATACATGTCTACCCTGGAATGCCCAACCAGGATGGAAAATTGTCAAAGTAACGGTGGCAATCGCCATCATTAGGGCATCCAAGATAATGAAATAGTTCTCATGGATGATAAGATAACCGGCCCAACCTGCCACCAATTCTGCTAGACGGTAACAACAACGAACGAACACAGCCAAGACTGCGATGACCATCGCCAGTGAGAAATAGTGGAAAACCCAACGGTCAGGATGAATTCTGAGATCGCTAAATTTTTGTCGGTAAGGGTAGTCAATCTCAGTTTGCTTTATCTTGAGAGACTTGTACTCAATCTGGTTTAGTTAGTATGATCCAGACGTGTTTGGACAAACACCATATAATAGAAGTGGCCCATGAGCATCATGAAGATACTCATCGAAGCCACTTGTATTGCCAAACCGGCAATAAAGATATTCACACCTTTATGGGAGTGTACGCCCTCTACAGATTCAGTACCCGCGACACTACCACCTGCTGCTTGCACCGCCAAAGAAATGACATCGAAGGCGATAAAGAAATAAGAATAAGCCATCGGAGATGGTAAAAGTGAGAACCTGTGTCCGTAGACCTCAATCATCTTTGCCAATTGGTAGTAAATACCACCCATAGTGAACACTGGGGCGATCGTCAGGCACACCATTTGCAAAAGAAATGGATGCATGAGAAATACATTGAAATTAGACCAAATCCTGCCAATGTAACCAAGAACCTCCAAGATCCCAGTACATATGAAAGCCACCGAAAACCAATATTGCTTATACCAAATCGCAATGGTTTGTAAAAACAGCAAGACCCCCCCCAGATGGCACACATCGCCGCGTTAAACCCCAAGTTTGGAACCATCCCGCTATACAGCGGCACAGGTGGCCCGCTTTAATCTTTAGTATACTTGCCTCGATACTGCTGGCAGTGGGTCTGTTACCACCATATTTTGAAATGGCCAAGAGACAGGGCAGAGTTGTAGGAATCAATTTCCTGTTTCTGTTTGTAGACTCCCTATTGTTAGTGTCATCTTGGGTAACATGGACGGGTCAATCTTCCAGTCACATTTCGGGGCAGGACAGTCGATGAGCAGCCTTAATGGAAGACTACCTAAAGAGCATGAGTGTTTTCTGCCCAACAAGGCATGTGATCTCGCGGACCGTCGTATTAGAGAAAACGGTGGGGCGTAAATCATCGTATAATCTAAAAGAGTACATTGAAGTCACTATGTTGCCAAGACAACCAGAACGTGATTTCGTTTCTCAATTCAGACAAAGAGTTGGAGGTTGCAGGAACCAAGGACTCAAATAGCTGAGTGATTTCGGGTAGCGGTAGTAAAATCTCCGCCTTTTTATCCACTTGAACACGAGTAGTGCAGCTGCGGTGTGGCCCTCAATTCAACACTTTGGGGAACATGGAATGACTCAGTACTGTTTACATAGCGACAGCCAGACGCCGAGTATCACTCAGTTGGAGGGGAATGTGCGCATCATTGCTCGCGACGACTCTGAATAAGGCACAGACACCATATATGAGCCAGGTTCGTCTCCAGCTGATGACTGAACAAAAAATACCCTCGCCTGAAATCAGCGATTTTGGGAAGCCGAAGTACAAGAGAGCTCAGCACAAGTCCATCAGCAACAATGCCAATGTTTTTCGACGATGGCTGAGGTCAATTGGAGTTCCGACATTGATCTTTCTAAATCACAGACAACATCGACGAGATGTCAAATCGAATGTCAGGCTGTAAATATATGCTCCCATCCCGATCACATAAACGTTGTATATCTTAGCATGTTTTTTCTTTCATATAATCACCTTCGTTATCTAAAAATGCCCAATAAACTTTACCTCACGAATCTTTTCCGTGCCTTCATGTGCTGTTGACGGATATTTTTAGTCAATAATCTCAATTGACACTTTTATGTCCTTCCATAGATCTGCTTAGAATGCTCTGTCGGATTTGCCAAAGTGATTGCCGCCTGCTGAGCTTCGGAAATTCACAATAGGCGCTGCGCTTGGGACAGCTTCTCCGCGCCAAAATCCTGCTGTTTCGGCACAAGCGTGGGAGGTATAGCTTTTCTGGCCACTTTTCACCTTTGCAACGACCAAACGTAGTGATAAAACTAGCAATCGTCTATTTCAACGCACTTTGCCTATTTTGTATCTTTCCTGATTAGAATTCCAGACTTGAAGCTGAAATATTTTGGAGATCATGGTGTGCGTGCAAGGCGGGCATATTAAAATCAGGCATTCTATCAAAGTATATTGAACGATTTATCAAATGGGACTTTTGAACAGTCCAGTACGAACTATAAAGATACATTCGAAGAATTTGTACTATGGAGAAACCGCTCAAGGATAACCGGCTTCTGGTGGGCAGACGGGCTCGAAGACGATCTCAGAACAATAGCTTGGTAATTCGTCGTCCTGGTTGAAGATGCTGACGGTGGGAGCGTCCATAAGGGTGGTGTAAACACCACTGTAGCACTGAGCAATTCGAACCCCATAGTCTGTAGCGTTGAACAATTGATTAGCCAAACCAGAAAGTGTAGTGGTGTTTGGTGCAGTGTAAGCCCAGGCATCGAATTGGATCTCGTTGGTGACGGTGCTCACATATGGTACCATGGAGTCCTCAATCGATTGAGGGTTACAAGTTTCATGGTTTGTTGTGAAGATGAGAGGAGCGAAATTCTTTGTTTCATTTGTACCAATTGTGGTCAACCTTGGCATAAATCTAGGTTCATGACCCAAGAATCTACCCCAGGCGTCTTCAGATCCTGTAGATAGGACATCGGCTCCAACGAACGTCTTTTGGCCTAAAAAGGTAGTGTTGTCACCAACCAATCTCAAAGCGTAGGTACCGCAATGTGGTCCATGTAGGCCAGCACAAGTCACATTAGTTAAGTCCAATCTAACGGCTGCGACAATTGAAACAATAGCGCTAACAAAGGTCCAAAAAAAAATCAAACTCATAGTTGCAAAGCTGAAAAGCGTTGGTGGTTAATTGCTCTTATGACCAGGGAATCTCGTTAAAGAGTTCTAATGAGCGTGGTATTTATACTTTGTCCTTTGTTAGAGTCCGCGGTTGCAAGGCAGGAATCAAGACGACCCTAGCCGAACACAGCACCTTATGAGCAACCCTATGGGCGTTTGCCCATGTTGCAGTAAATCTTTGATCCTTTAGTAGATTTCCATTTGTGTTGCTTCTCATCAAAGTTGTACGAGGTTGAAGACGGCTTTTGAACGCCTTTCTTGCAGCTCTGTTGGCGGCAACCGAGGAAAACCTGCGAATGCTTCTAATGAGGAAAAAACTTTACCCAGAGTGTCCGCCCTTCAAGGTACTTTGATGCTTTTCTTGGCATTTCTATGCCTGTTCTATTGAAGGGCTTTCCTTTCTTCAGGACTTCCAACATACCCTGTGGGTTGTCACAGGAATTTGAAATTCTGCCCGAGCACATTTCTTCTGAATGGAAGGAACCCTGAGATTCCTAGCATTTCCATAAATGGTGATTTTTCCAGTAACTTTTCAACTGGAAGGACCAAGATTTCACCGAATCGTCGATGTGCGATAAAGCTAAGTGCAAGGCGTCATAATCTGGGCCAAAGGGAGCATCTTCCAATAATTTCTTGTGATTCGATCATGTAGTATTCTTTCATACACAGCTAGGTAAGGCACAATCGACGCTTTTGTCTCGAAGCATTGTCTATGTCAAATCAAGGGAATCTAAAATGGCTTTATTGAGCTTAATCACCACAAAAATGCATCCGCAAAGACAGGCATCACCGTGTGTACATAAAATGAGCGAAGCAACTCATGACACATACAAGCCGATAGCGGCCAAGTATAATTAGTACGATAGCCGCGGTGGTGTGTGCGAGTCGATGCACTTCTTAGCTGTACCATGGGCTCGGATCTTCGTATTCGCATCCATGGCATTGGAGATGTTTTTCAGTTGCAAAATGTCAACAACACTTTTAGATTTCGTGACAGGCTGACGGAAATGAAGTTTCCGGCGAGTGCTGCTTAACATGGTTTGGCAGACTGAATTTTTCTGAGACACTCTGGCTAGTGACAGACGGCTTGCAACATGATATACAGTGCTACTTTCTTGTCAGAATAAACAGTTCTCTCCAGCTTCTGATCATTCAGCATCTGGTCATGTGAGATCTGTATCATTAACTACCTGGTCTGCGTCTCTAGTCCTCGTGACCTTCGCCTCCATATGTTGAACTGAGCTTTTTTTAGTTGCAGATCAATCAACAGGAACCTGCATGCCAAGCCCAAGAAAAAAATAGCATCAAGAATTGAATTTGATCCCCCTCGAAGGCCATCAGGGATATATAAATAAAGCAAACGACAACCTGATGGCTGGAATCTTCTTCCACACCGAGCAGGAAGGCTAACCATGAGCGCATATCTGGATAACAGTATAGATGCTGAAAACTACCAGAAAAACAGAGTAACATACCCCCAAAGTCTCTATGATGCTATATTGAGGTACCATCAAGGAGAAAGAAATTTGGTCGTAGATGTAGGATGCGGGACTGGACTCGGAACATTTCCTTTGTTGAAGTACTTCGGGAAGGTTGTAGGGTGCGACCCTTCTATTACAATGCTGCAAACTGCGGAAACAGTCCGACGTAAGATCGATGAAAGTGATAAAAAACGGGTTGAATTTATTGAAGCAGGGGGCGAAGATCTAGCGGACAATTTTGAAGAAAGTTCCGTCGACCTTGTGTGCGGCGGAGAGTCTATACAGTACACGAGGCTAGACACGTTTTTCGAGCAAGCTCATAAGATTCTGAAGCCCGGTGGAACTCTTTCTTATTGGTTTTATTGCGATCCAATCTTCATTGATTATCCACATGCTAATAAAATATTCAAGCATCATGTGTATGACGATGAGCAGGCATTTAAACCTCTGTGGCCAAAAGGCATGCAATATGTGAGAGAACTCGGTGCTAGCATCAAAATACCTGACAACTTATTTGAAGATGTTGAGAGTGAGACGTACATTCCTCTCAAGACTGTGAAACCTGGGAACTTTTTGATTTACAGAAACTATTACACTTTAAAGGATTTAAGGAATAACATGAGTACTTGGGGTGTTTACCAGGTGTGGTTAGACAAGAATGAGGGTAGCAAACAGGACATAATCGACTTAATAATCGATAAAATTAAGACTGAGTGCGGCATCTCAGAGGACATGGCTCTCAGGGTTCAATGGGAGACGGCGTTCTATGTAGCCCGCAGCAAGGACCTAAGCATATAATTAGCGGTTTCCACTAATCAGAGTCAAGTTTTAGCCCTGTTTGCCAGAGAGGAACTTGAACTTGTATATGCTTCCTCGAAGGAGATGGAAGAGGCCGACATTATTATGGCTTTCTCTTGCACCTTGATCAAATCCAAGTCCTGGGCAATGATTTGATCTACTCCGTGGAACTGTTTCATTCTGATAATCTTGGGCCTATTTTGAAGTAAGGCCGAAGAGTCATCTAGCTGAAAGATGAAAAAATTGTAGTCCTTTTGAGGTGCGCAAAACGAGTTTTTTCCCATAGATCTCATTATTGGAAAACCATACTACTTTGTCAAGGTTGTGCTTTTTTAACAATGTCATTAGGAACTACGAGAAAGAATAACGGAAGTGCGCCGAGCGACAGAGTTGAGCCTGGAACGAATTAGGCTCTTTACAGTTTTCTTTTGAGTTTATGTATCATAAAAATATTGAGCATTTTATAAGACGTAAATACGTTACAGCGGACCCGTCATCGTAATTGCACGCTGTTCAACTGCTCGTCATTAAAAATTCATGTCAAAACCTAATCACGTAATAGGATTGTGTTGTTCATCTGGTTAGAAATCTTGGAAGATTCGCTGATATAGATTCTGCCTTCCCAAGGTCTCAAAGTTCTGCAGGAAGACTTGGTTTCAGATTCTGGGTAGTTGCCAAAAGCTAGGTTGAAAGAGTTGTCCTTTGGAAGTTCGAAGTTGATCTCATCGGAGCTGAAGTTCAAAGCTGCAACCAAAGTCTTTTTACCATATTTCTTGCTGAAACTGAACAACTTATCATTGTCTAGATCAATGAATTCGAAATCGTAACCATAGACAGTAATATCTTTGTGCTCCCTTCTGAACTTAATAGCCCTCTTCCAGAAGTTGAGAATAGAATCAGGGTCCTTTTGCTCGTCTTCGACATTGATACCGTCTCTAAAGGATTCATTCACAAAGAACCATGGCTTGGAGCCAGGACCAGCAAAGCCAGCATTTGGTTCTTCTTTGGTCCATTGCATTGGGGTTCTGGCATGGTCTCTCGAAATCAGTGCGATACCATCCAAGAAACTCTTCATCTGTTCAGATTCGACACCGTAAGTTTCCTTAATGATATCGTAGTGGGTTCTAACTTCCACATCCTCGTATTTTTCAACAGGCCAGTTTTTGAAATTGATTTGACCAATCTCCTGTCCCTGGTACACGTACAAAGTTCCAGTTAGGGCAGACAACAAAACAGATAGAAGTTTACCAGAAATGACACGATTCTTTGGAGAATCATCGGCAAATCTAGTGATGGAACGTGGCTGATCGTGGTTTTCCAAGTAGATAGTGGACCAGCAATCAGTACCATTGATGTATCTGAACAATTCAGCCAAGGCTAATTTCCATTCCTTGAGGGTGAATGGAACCAAGCCGTAGCGGAATTTTGGAGAAGTTCCAACATCGGTATGACTGAAGTTGAATAGCTCGCTCAATTCATGTCTAGAAGCACCGGTGTACATCTTCTTAACTTCATCAGTGGCATACTGCATTTCACCGACACACAAAAGTTCTCTTCCATCCTTGACCCTCTCTCTCATGAACTTGTTCATCTCTTGATGGAACTCGTGGATACGAGGACCGTTCAAAGTCATAGGATCACTGGATTGCCAAGGCGTGCTGTCGTCAGTGACTGGAGCGTCTGGTAGCCCAAGTACCTTTGAGTACAAACTTCCCACGTCGATTCTGAAACCATCGACACCATGGTCTAGCCAGAAGCCAACAGCACTCTCATAAATAGCCTTTCTGCATTCTTCGACCTCCCAGTTCAAGTCTGGTTGAGATTCAGCAAACAAACGCAGGTAAAATTCCTGGGTGGTCTCGTCAAAAGCCCAGGCCGATCCTCCAAAATACGACTTCCAATTGTTAGGTGGGATTGGCTTGCCATCAGCATCGTAGCCCTTTGGGGGCTTCCAGAAAAACCAATCACGTTTTGGGTTTGTCTTTGAAGACCTACTCTCTTTGAACCATTCATGTTCGCTTGAACAATGGTTGATGACCAAATCTGTGATAAATTTCATGCCCAACTCGTGGGTCTTTTCAATCAGATTGAAGCAGTCCTCATTGGTACCGTAAGTTGGCCAGACTTTCTCGTAGTTGGCAATATCGTAACCCATGTCATCCTGTGGAGAGTCATAGAATGGAGAGATCCAGATAGCGTCGATCCCAAGTTCTTTCAAGTAAGGCAACTTAGAAGCAATACCTTTCATGTCACCCCAGCCATCATCATTGGAATCTTTAAAACTGGCTGGGTAGATCTGGTAGACGATGGCTTCTTTCCACCATTTATGTTCTGTTTCTGGATGATTTGGAATAACGCTCATTTCCGAAAAGTGTGTTATCTAGAAGGGATCGATCTGATCGCCTGATATTTCTCTTGATGTTTTTCACTGAGAGATCAATGATATTTGACCACTTCTTGGTTCCTCGAGGTCGCCTTTAAATATTTTTCAATTGACCGTGGTAAAGTAAGGAGGACACGTATGATACGTTATTTCCATTACAAGAATCTAACTCAGTTACACGCAGCGCAGCTTGGTGGGGTCCCCATAAAAGACCTGCGTGCGAGCAGGAGTCATATCCGCTCTACGAAGCTTTTTTCTTTTGTTGTTCGCTTGTCAATGGACGACCAGTTCTCTGTTACGTATGCTCCTCGAGGAAGCACCCTGCGCTTCTTTTTACTCGTGTTGCCCCACCCCCGCCCCCGCCCCCGCTATCATTTCAAATTTTCGGTGACGCGCACCCCGCCACCCCACGCTGGCTTCCT
>JAKTSM010000020.1:0-29652 GCA_030580195.1 Torulaspora gathmanii | reverse complement strand
CCACAGAAATCACGTATCTTGCTACAATTATGCTTGTACTCCGGCTACAGCATGGGGTCAAATTAGAACAGTCTTTTCTGGTGTCTATGGCGGTTAGAGAACACAGATATTGGCTACTCATTTCAACAACCAGTCTTTCCGATAATTTGTCATTCATCCCCTTAAATACTCTTACTTCCTGATAAATGTTTTTCTTAATGTCTCCGTACTATTATATTCCGATATCAGATTCTTGCCGGATTCGGCTATGATGTATATCAAGTAGTGGAGTAAGGTTCCCCTGTAGATGTTACTCAGCTCTTTGGGTGAGTGTTCTAGCTGTAAAGCTGCTCCTATTGAGTGTGCTATGATATAGCTGATTCTTGTTTGCGTCCCTGTATCAAGTTATAATAGGTGCGCTTCGTCTGGAGATATCCTCAGGCGCGCGGATAGTTGCAAACTCTTGGTTGAGCTCTATCACTTGATGATTTTCCCATAGCAAGCGCCCAAAAAGACCGGCTACCATGGCGACCACCATTCAGCCGTCTAAACTAATATTAAGAGTGACATCTTTCGTTGCAACGAAAGTTGGTACTTCGGAGGTGGCTGATTGGATACAAAAAGTCCACTTCTTGCATACTACTGCCACCGCGACCAACCACTGCTGATTTGTTGGCACGGAAATGAAATACGATTTGTAGTAGAATATTCTCGGATAAGAAGCAGCCAACGGTTTTCTGACGTGAAGTCGGGTCACGTCAAGAGGTCCGGAGACATTGAAACTACAAATCTCTGATTCGTGTTCAGCCACCTCTCGCCACGTTCGAGGGAAATGGCAATAACCGTAGTGACAGCAAGTAGCTGAGGTTTCTGATTTACTGAGCCCGCGCGTCTCTACAATAGTCTCTGACTCTTTTCACGAGAGCGAGACACTAGAGAGTTGGTCCTGATTTGCTTAATTGAAAAACGACTGTTCTGAGTTAGGGTATGACCTGGTCTGGCATAGCATATCGATACAGATCACGGATGTGTATTTTCCGCTCCCCATAAGCAAGGCATCTGTATGCAATCTTCTTTTGCAATAAATCTCTTACTCTTGGCCATTTCAAGCACAAATTAAGGTCGATTGGATGTGACTCTTCCCGATAAAAATGCTAAGTATGAGAGTGTAAAACGAGACCTTTCAGTCGGTTCGCAACAACTCGTGATTTCCACGCAGGAAATAAGGCTTCATTGCCTATTTGTTCACCCCCTAGCAACCGAACGTTTCTAGAAGAACTCAATTTCTCCAGATCCGTGAGAAACTATTTTTTTCGCATAGCTGAAAACTTCTTGGCAAAGACAATCGCGCCACAGTGGAACGAGCATGAGCACGAAAAAATTCACACTCATCGACCAGACATAGTGTGACTCAAGCTTTTAAGCCTCAAGGAACTTAGGAAAGGTTGACATACCCAAGTGAGCTATAAGCTGTTGAACACCTTGCAAAGATGGTGCGTATTCCAATTAGAAAGGTCTTGAGCGATTCGACCAAAATCCTGGTCCTAGACGGTGGCCAAGGTACCGAGCTTGAGAATAGAGGCATTGAGGTAGCAAATCCTGTTTGGTCTTCAGTTCCATTTATAAAAGAGTCCTTCTGGACAGATGAATCATCCCAGGAAAGGAAAATTGTAGAAGAAATGTACAGCGACTTCATGAGCGCCGGTTCTGACACTCTGGTGACGGTCACGTACCAGGCCAGTTTCAGCGCCATTGCAAAAAATACCGACTTCAAGACACTTCCCGCGTATAATGCCTTCCTCGATAGGATCGTGGCTTTTACTCGTGGTTACATTGGCAATGAGCGTTATTTGGTGGGCTCTGTGGGACCCTGGGGTGCTTACACCTGTTGCGAGTACACGGGAGACTATGGCCCTGATGCTGCAAACCTCAACTATTACGAGTTTTTCAAACCTCAGCTGGATAATTTCAACAGACAGAAGGAAATCGACATTATTGGATTCGAAACAGTGCCCAACTTCGAAGAGTTAAAGGCCATATTGTCTTTCGACGAGACACAGCTAGCCAAACCATTTTATGTTGGATTGTCTGTCCACGACAATTGTGTCCTGAGAGATGGCACTAGCATGGAAGCAATTGCGGCCTACATCAACGGCTTGGGAGACAAAATTAACCCCAACTTCTTATTGCTGGGTATCAACTGCGTTAGCTACAATGGATCTGGCGATATCCTAAAGTCGATGCACAAAGCGCTTCCCAACCTACCTCTGCTGGCGTATCCAAATAGCGGTGAAGTGTATGAGCCGAAAAAGAAAATTTGGATCCCTAACGAAGACAAGTCAGTTACCTGGGACGCAGTGGTGAAAAGCTTTATAGATAGTGGTGCTCGAATCATAGGCGGGTGCTGCAGAACGACTCCAAAAGATATTTCGGAGATATCAGAAGCAGTGCAGAAATACTCCAAGAACTGAAAGGTTCTCCTCGAGCAACAACTTTGCAACGTCATTTGAAGCTCAAAGTGTCAAGTTTCAAAGCTAGAGGCTCGAGACGTCGCTACTGTGATGGTAGTCATTGAGGGGAATTCCTAAACAGCTTCTTATTCCACCATTTGTATGAAAGAACTTTTTACCAGTGATTCCACAAAGCGCGCTTTCAAAATGACAGGCATTCGCCTTGACCTTGATACCATTTTTTCGCCCACGCAAGCAATGGCTATATGTAGATAGACTAGAAATCACTTCTGCGATTCTTCGCTCATCTTCGCACTCTTATTCTGTAGATGGTTCTTTAGAAAGCGTAGGCAATGCTAGAAAGAAGTGAAAAAAAGGGTCCTCGTGGTCTCGGGCAAGTTGCACCTGTGTTCAAAGGCTAATGTAATGTGGAATTCGGGCCTCGAAGCCAGGTACTTAGCGCACATCCTTCGCGTCGTTTGTCTCTGCAGTTAATCTGTTGTGATCGAGCGGGAATCCTCTCATTTTTTTTTTCTCTCTTCATCCAGCCACACTAAAAGTGCATTTGAAAGTTTTCATGGGCGATGAGCAAAGTATAAGATGCCAAGCCCAAGCTTTCCTTGGTTACCGTTCGGCTCTTGAATGGTGTATAGCTTTTCAAGCTTTTCTCCACAGTAGCCATGTCGCAAGTCGGATCCAAAAAAGACTCAAAGGTCGAGATCAGCACTAATGAGACAACCAGTGCTACTGCTTCTGGAAGCCGTCGGCATATTCGTGAGTTCGTGGACTCTTTCAAGCGTGATGAAAGCTCGTGGTCATGTATGGATATGGAGCACTTGGAGCTCACTGAAGATGAGCGTGTTCAATGGGAGCTGGCGACTCAGCCCTACAAGAAAGTGCTGGACCAGAGGCACTTGACAATGATTGCCATCGGAGGGACACTAGGAACAGGTCTGTTTATCGGGCTTGGTGTCTCTCTGGCTTCTGGTCCTGGTTCGCTTCTGATCGGTTTTTTACTGGTTGGGCTGTCAATGCTTTGCGTTGTCCAGTGTGGGGCGGAGCTCTCGTGCCAGTATCCTGTTTCAGGTTCCTACGCCCTTCATGCTAGCAGATTTATCGATCCCTCGGTGGGATTTAGCGTCGGTATTAACTACCTACTGATGTGGCTGGTGTCTTTCCCCAGCGAACTCGTTGGTTGCTCCATCACGATATCTTATTGGGATAATTCTATCAACCCGGCCATCTGGGTTGCAGTCTTTTTCGTGTTCGTCATGTTCCTGAACCTGTTTGGCGCGAGAGGATTCGCAGAGACCGAATTCTACATGTCCATATTCAAGGTCGTTTCATTGTTCATATTCATCATCATCGGCATCGTGCTTATCTGTGGTGGTGGACCCGACTCCACTGGTTACATCGGCACAAAATATTGGCAGGACCCAGGCTCATTTGCCAAGCCAGTGTTCAAAAATCTGTGCAACACCTTTGTCTCGGCAGCTTACTCCTTTAGCGGCACTGAGATGGTAGTGCTCACAAGCACCGAAGCAAGAGATATCTCTTCGGTCTCTCGTGCAGCTAAGGGTACTTTTTGGAGAATCGCCATTTTCTACATAGTCACTGTGGTGATTATTGGCTGTCTAGTTCCGTACACCGACCCAAGGCTGTTAAGCGGGTCGACCAGCGAAGACATCTCTGCTTCGCCCTTCGTTATTGCTTTGAGTAACACTGGCTCAATGGGAGACAAGGTAGCCAACTTTATGAACGTCGTTATTTTGGTGGCCGTCGTTTCCGTGTGCAATTCGTGCGTCTACGCTTCTTCGCGCTTGATCCAAGGGCTAGCTACTGCTGGTCAGCTCCCAAAAATCTGTGGATACATGGACAGAAATGGTAGACCCCTAGTGGGTATGGCCATAACTGGCGTGTTTGGCCTTTTGGGATTCTTGGTTGCATCAAAGGATCAAGGTATTGTTTTCACCTGGCTATTTGCATTGTGCTCCATCTCTTTTTTCACCACCTGGTTCTGCATCTGTTTCTGTCAGGTGCGATTCCGCATGGCTATGAAAGCTCAGAACAGGAGCAAGGATGACATAGTCTATAAATCTCCACTTGGGATTTGGGGCGGTATACTGGGCTGCGTTGTGAATGTCCTGCTTGTGGCTGGTGAAATATATGTTTCTGCTTTCCCAGTAGGGCAGCCAAGTTCGGCTGAGAATTTCTTCGAGTATTGTCTGAGTATACCGATCATGATTGTGGTTTACATTGGCCATAGATTTTACCGCAAGAACTGGTCAGACTGGTACATCAAAGGAGAGGACATAGACCTCGATAGTGGATATTCTGCGGAGGACTTGGAGAATATCAAGGATAAAAAAGAGAAGGAGAACGCGTACATTGCCTCTCGGCCCCTTTACTATAGACTTTATAGGTTTTTCTGTTGAGAGGTCTCTGATCGCCAAGGCGTAATCATTGTACCGAGAAAGAGTGTAGAAGGATCGCGAACGTCTCTTTCACTCGGATAGTTTATAGATCACATCAAAATTCATGTTTATGCGTGGCAATATTTGCCAACGAGTTCGCTCGATTTGACTCGAAATCAACATTGCTGAGGTTAGGATGATGCCTCTGGCGGCTGCTTGGAGTTTTATTTGACAGCTGGTGGAAACGAATGGCTTACAGGCAGACGAAAAACTTGTATGGATGATTCTCAGTAGAAACAACCACATGGATATGGTGCTTTCATGTCCGTTGTTTGACGACATTCATTTCAGCCACTTGAGTTAAAATGCTTTTGTTGTTGCAAAAAGGAATCGCTACCGATTATCGTGTGAGACCTCATCATTGGTATGAATTTCGATCTGCTCTCTAGTCTGAAGTATAAACGATCTATGTAAAGCTCGTTCTTTGGCCCGTAACGTTTAGTTACGCTAAACTTCTGGGCGTTGCTGGGTTTCGGAGATTAATCAGCGGCTCTGTGGCCCATCGTTTTTCAAGGCAGTCTTCACGTCTTGTACAAGAGGCACAAGTTCAGTTAAAGGGTTCGATCCAGGAACATCAACAATTTTGTGAAATAAACTCTTGTACTCCTTGAAATCGTAAAAAAGTTCCTGCGGAGCAGTCCAAGTGCCCTGAGCCCGTAACCGCTGGTTTGCCAATTTGGCTAAATCTGACCAATCTTCGTCGCTCTGAGGCTTGGAGACCATGATGTCCGCCAGAATCTGTACTCTGGCGTCTAAATCGAGCTTCAAAAATTTTGCCAGGCTATAGTGATGATAGGCCCCAGCATTGTGGGCGAGAGCCAAAGCGATAAAGATGATCATCTGATATGAAACGAAAGTAGCACTGATGGAAGGCTGTAGCACCATGAAATCGTAGACAATGCAGATAAGAAAGTATTTGAAGAAGCCGCGATTAAAACTCAGTTTGGCTTTAAACAAATCTCTTGGCAGTTGAGCAAACTCTGGGGAAATTTGTGGTTGTTCATCCTTGCAGTATCCATCGAACAGTCCACGGATTGCTTCCGCGTATTCCATGGCACTCTGGCGCTCGACATTCTTCTCCACATCAGAGTTTTTGTTTTTGTAGTAGGGCTGCAGAATATACTGTCTGAACAGCGCGCGGCAGCTCTCCCCATTAAAGAAGGCGTAGGGAGTGCACCAAGCACCATCATCGTATAGTTCAGCATTCAACTCGTAGGCAACATCATCCCACTTTTCCTTTGAAAGGCCGGGATGGAGTTCACTTACCAGCGAAGCCAGCGCTGAACGACGACGACGGATCAGAAGCATTTTCCACAAGGAAACCAAAAGAGGTGAAGTGAGCGCCAGATATATCATAATACCACACGCCGAGGAAAAAAAAAAGCAAAAAGCCATATTGCCTACCGAAACGGACGCAAAGCAGGCACTTGCGGCACCAATCAAAACGAACCCATAAAAGGGCCACCATCTGGAACACTCATAACATGTCCAAGTAAAAATGCTCTTGAACACCTTGCTGGGCACTGGCAATTGCCCTGACAGCTCTTCCTTCTCCATCTTTTTGTACTTATCTAGTCGGTCGACTGGGCAAGTGAAGCTCGTAGTGCCAAGACCTTTTTATACTACGCAAGTATTGTCAGAGGATACGTCAGGGGGTGAAAAGAAACGAGTCACGTGAGAACCATTAGGCTGGTCATGGGCCTCTCTCGGCGTGATAAGATCGATGAATAGTGGTCTCTCTCGCACAACTGAATGGGAAATATTCAGATATTACAGGTTCCTAATTGCTACATCGAAAACTACCAAGCACGTTCGCGTAACTCAACTTGGCCCCTCTGGCTTTTAGACATTTCTAAATGCAGGTGCCACATCTTGCGTCTGGACCCAATGAGGTTAGAGCTGCCGTAGCCTTTTACGTATATACAATGTTCATCACAGGAAAGTGCCTAAAAGCGTTGTTGGTGACATGGTCTATTCCCGCCTTAACGGTAAGATGACAGAAGCAGCTGTAACACATGCTGCCAAATGTGACGGAATGATATGCAAGGCGGTTTATGCTCTTAATGGCGGTCCGAGCTGGATGTAATGCTCCGTATTAGAGTCTGTTGTGACCTCTGAAAAAGTACCCTTCAAAACGCCATCACAGCTGGCTGTCGCCTTACCAAAAGCTTCTCGTTCATGAGTGACGTGCATACGTTCCGGAGTCCGGAGATCATCTACACCGAAGTCAAGATTTCATATATGTGTATTTTTCAGTAACTTTAAATCAAGGAATTACTATGAAAGAGGAAGCATATGGAAAGTTGTGGAATAAGCATAAAGTGCGGTCCCGATAGTACATATAGTCATTATACGACTCGACAGTGAGTATTTAGTGTCCTTGAAAGTTTCTAGGCAATCATCATGTATTTATAGGATCAAGCATTCCTGAACTTCCAGTTTCCTTCACCGACCATCAAGCCATCTGTCAGATACCGTAAGAAAGATTTCTTTGCTAACTTTAACGTCCCACCTCAGTAGAAACAGATAGATAGTGGCATAAATTGTCCAGAGCGAAAAAGTCGGCGGCAGAGTTAGAAACTCGTCTAGATAATGAGATAGCATAAAAGTACAAACTCGCTAGTTTGAGTGGAGAAGCTTTTATGTGCTACTATGATATCTATGGATACCTGTTGAAACTTTCCAAATTGAAAGAACATAGGCGATTGTTACTCAACTCTAGTCGTCCTCTAAGAGATGGGATAGGATGGCTGAAGATATGCCAGACCCTTCTGCCCAAATGCGCCTCTTCGATGAATAAGGCCTTCACAACAATCCCTCCTTCTTCAAAATTTGAGCAGCTGTGTCATGAATAGTTTCGTGCAAGGATCTGAAAGAATAACCGAGTATCTTTCTTGTCTGTGTGTTGTTTATTGTTGGGAACTCATTGTAAGTCTCTTTTCCAGAGCCAGGTTTTCCTACGGAAATCTTGCCCCTCAACTGTGGGAAATCCTCATTGAGTATATCCTTTATGTCCTGGTAGGCATACTTGCCCTCTTGTAAAATCAATCTCTTCCCAATGGCTTCCTCTTTCTGGAAGGCAACTAGATGTGCCCTGGAGACGTCTCTGACATCAATATAGTCACTGCGCAGAGGCTCGTTCTGCTTAGCCTCAGGTTTGTTGTGGATTAAGGCATTGATGACTTCACAAGAAGTATTCAAGGTATCTGTCACATCATCATCAAAAAGTTGAGGTCCAAAAACGTAAACTGGGTTGACAACACTTAACTGGAACTTCACGTTCTGCTTGTTCTCGCGCCAGAATTCCCAAGCGGCTGCCTCCGCTAACTTCTTCGAACCACAATAGGCGTTCAGACCGTCAACCTGACAATTCTCCCAAGTTGCAGGGTTCCAGGATTCTTCAGTGTAGACGACCGATCCATCGTTAGCCTTCGAGAGATCCATCGCAGCAGCAAACGATGAGGTAACAACTACCCTCTCCACGGTGTCAGCCGCGTACTTCTTGATCGATTCGAGAATACTTTTAGTACCGTTAACGGCCGGGATCAAGAGATCCTTCTCGTAGTTAGTGGTGCTAATGAAAAAAGGCGAGGCTGTATGTAAAACAACCCGAATCTCTTTTCCATGCTTCTCAAACACCTTGTCGAAGGCGTGAGGTGCTGCAATATCAGCGACAAGCTCGAACGACAAGTTTGGGTTATTTCCGAATTGCTTCGTTAACTTGTCAGCCTTTTCCTGGGACCTCACTGTTCCTATGACCTTGTAGCCCTGCTCCAACAAGTCATTGACAACGTATAGAGCAATGAATCCTGTAGCACCTGAAACTAGAATGGACATCTTTTCTGTATATAAAAACTCTTTTTTTTTCCTGATAACCTGTTGACAAATTAGCAATGTAATCTTCAAGGTCAATCGTCGTACCCTTTATATACCAATGAACCACTGAACTTGCCAATGATGGATTACGTAAGTAGCCACTCCAAGTTGGCTTAACCGAACTAGGTTATCTTAACATATTCCGTAGACTTAGACGATCCCTGGAAACGAATGCAACATACGATGCAGGAAAAAAACCTCGTTGATTTGCAGCGGGCTCAAGCAAGAGAGCTTTTAACGAATCAAACTGACATAAGCAGAACGGTTCTCGAGGGGGGAAAAATAGAAAAGAAAGTCAATTGGTGGCAGGCTCCGTTGAAAGGCTCTTGATTGTTGCGAGAGTGATTGCACAAAATCGGCCCGAGTTGTGTAGGGTTTGCTGAAGTTTTTGCTATGACATACGGAGATATCACGGAAGCCACAGGTCCAGTGATGAAAAAAGTTTATGGGCATACGACGGCTGCACCCATTCCAAGGAGCTGGTAAGCCAGTGGGATGTCTTTAGCTCTTGATGATCGCCATGTAGGTGAATCGTTTTCTTCGTTTCAAGTAACCATTACTTGTAGATTCTCGCCGGGACTGACGTGGGCAATGCAACACTCTTGCCACTCTTGGCGCTCTGTTCTGCTCAGAACCATTTCATTGGCCAATCCATCGAGGCGTGGAAAGACACAGCGGTGGAGCACACTACAAATATTCACGCTTGGAGTTCTTATTTTAGAATCATTTCGATATGGCGAGGGTCCAGCACAACTAATGGCGAAGTCAAGTTGCGTCTTATGGATCTCTTATCGATGAGCGTGTTGATTCATCGGTCTTATTAGCTATGGTTCTGGCTGATGTTTGATGTGAAGTTCTTTCGTGCTTTCATGATGGAACGTACTTTACAATGAATCAACAGTAGTTTTAGAACACTGATAACGCATTAACTCGTGACATACTCAACTGCTGATTGTTAGTTTAAGCGAAAACAAACGGTTAAGTTTGCATGATGGCTGTTCTTCAGTTCCTTGACGCGCAAAGCTTCAGCTTGAGGTGATTGTCGCTCAAGATCTCACCGCTATCTGAGATGGTTTTGAGGTAGATTATCGCAATTTTTGAGGTAGAGAATCGTCTTAAACCACGATTTCCAGCACATGCCTGTAGTCATTTAAAGCAAGGAAACGATCAAACGACCATTGGTGTTCTTGATCTCATGGGAACAAAGCCCTGGTCTGGAATACCTAAAGAGTTGTACTGACCTGTGCGTCACATTGCAAACGGTAGCTTTCAGCAAGAAGCTACGCGAAATCCCGGCGAATCCTCTTCTTCAAGTACGAGCTGATCTGTGCGTTAGCCTGCTAAGCGTTTGACTTGGTACCGCTAAGGGGCCAACTGAATAAACGGAAGACTAAGCTAGAGAAATCAAGTTCCAGCGTTAACCGCTAGATTTGTGCTTGAGTTCCATGTCCCAGCGAAAGGAGACTGAAAAGCCTGAAAACCTTAGCAGAGGATTTTGTGGGACTTCCTCGACGTGTTTGCCAGGAAAAGACCCTTCGGTGTCAGGTCAAGCCTCAGCATATCGGTATGCGAACTGCCGGTGAGTTGATTTGATGAGAAGTTGGAATTGCGCCGTTGAGAAGCCTAATGAACCTGAAACAACAGCAGAGTAAGTACGGTAGAGCACAATTGATGTCAAAAAGCAGTGGGCGGTCGAAATTTGCGTAAAGCTACTCCGCGCGGCTTCTCGAAGCATCGTCAAAATTCGAAGGATTAAGAACGAGATGGAGCATCGGAAACGAGTTGGACTGCTCAAAGTTTTCAACTAGTATGAGAAGGTCTACGGAGAACTTCCAAATGACCAGTAGGGGAATAGGGCACCCGTTTGTAGGACATTCTCCTCCCTCACTAGATTATCACGCCTCTTGGTAACAATATACAAGACGGTTTTGAGTCTCGAGATCTGTGTCATACGCGCCCACTGCCTTGCGTGGATATCTCGAAATGAAACTCATTCAAAAAAAAAAAAAATATGGTGCATTGGGATAAGATGGCGATATGTTCGGTGTTTCTTTCATAGGGTTGATGACTGTTTTCTAACTATGACTTTAGAGAAGAAAGCTTTGATATCGCACTTATCTGAGTTGCTAGCAATAAGTTTTGGAACCTTTGAAACTGGAAGGCTCTCCGAGAAATCGATCAGAACGACTATTTACAACTTTTTTGCAGGCCCTTTACCTGCAAGATAGGACATCTGTTGGAATTAGAGGCGAGCAGTCGAATTAGAACCCTCAAACAGCACCAAGATCTGACTGCTTAAGCCTGATTCCTGAGCAAATATGGAAATTCAAGTATCTGCTGTTCATTGACTCTTACGAATTGATTTGAGTTTCCTTCTTGGGCAATTGTTTGCTTGGCTCATCCAAACTAGGAAGACGTCAATGCACGTGATACCTCTAGTGATATTTTTGCAATTTGTATCCATTGGTTACATACCATACAGAAGATTAGAAAAGGCTCAAAGCAGTAATTGCATCAGCTCGCTGTTTCAAAGATGCAAACAGCCATCTTTTGAGATTTTTGGCTTATCAACACATGTGGGCTTGCCAAGAATGGTACTTTATCCTTGCTGCGGGCTCCAACGTGGGTAATTTAAAGCTCGACAAATAGATGTGCAAGGTATTAAAAGCCTTGGCAAACAAATGTGTAGTGCCATAACTATCATTGTCTTGATGGTCTAGAAATTGGCGCTATACTTCATGGTAATGGTATTGACTAGCCTATTGTTGTGGGCTTATGGATTCGTTTGTGTCGGTGCATCTCCAGTTAACAACGGTGATGAGTCTCTAGCAAATATTCTGAATACCTTTCAGATTATGGATGACACTGACGTCATAAATGTCATCTCTAATGCCTTAAAGGAAGCATCTGCCACAAATGATACTTGTGGTGCTTGTATTGGCAGGCTTGCTATCGGTAGATCTCTATCGTTGGTCAGACCTGATTTGGTCCCGGCTACTTTTGAGAAATGGTGTAATGACAACAATCATGCTTCAAAAGCTACATGCGCAACCGACTATCATAGAAATACACTCGATGCCAGTACTACTGGTAGTAACTTCGCAGATATGTTACAACTTATGGATCCATATGGTTACGACGGTCAATTGTATTGTCACTACAAAGATTCGTCTGCCTGTCCTAAGCCAAACACACCAAATGTGAGTATGTCCCACATGTGGCCAGAGAAGCAGGCCAAACACATGGTCGCACCTTCGTCCAACGGCAGTGATACCTTTAATGTTTTGCACATTTCTGACTTTCACATTGAGTTGGATTACACTGTCGGTGCTGAAGCCAACTGTTCCACTTCTATGTGTTGCACACCGCATTCCATTAACAAAAAAAGCAACGCTACCGCGGACAGCACCCTAGGCTGGAATTCATTTTACAAGGACTCACACTATGACGACTACGATTTTAGCTTTTCTCGTGGTACTAAACTGGAAAATCCATTCGAAAATGTTTCCATTCCCGCTCCTTCCTTTGGTTACTACGAATGCGATGCGCCGGAGCTGTTGATTAACTCTTCATTGAATAATGTCATTGATTTCGCAAAAAATCAAAGCCTGAACTTTCAATTCGCCATCTTCACTGGCGACTTGGTCGACCACGATGAAACTATTCACACTGATTACGAAATGACTGTCAAGTCTGAGCAGTATATCATGAGAGATATGAAGAGTCGTCTTGGTGATTTGCCTGTTTTCCCTGTCCTAGGCAATCACGACACATTTCCATATGGAGAGCTAGGTCAAGAAGGATATGGGTTCTCTAACAAGTTTGAATGGAACGCTGACATGCTTGCTGAAATTTACGAAGATTATGGTTGGTTAGACGGGAAACAAGCTCAATATGCTAGACATCACTACACTGGTTTCTCAGTTACCACTCAGCAAGGTCTTAAGATTGTCTCTTTAAACTCAAACGCCTTTTACAAGAAGAATCACTATTGTTACTGGAATGCAACTAATCCAGACTCTTTTGGCCAATGGGAGTTTTTGATCGACGAACTGGTCGAAAGTGAAAAGAAAGATCAAAGGGTTTGGATTATCACCCACATTCCACCTATTACAGACTCCCTGCCCTTACCTTCCAAGATTTTCGGGGAAATAGTCGAGAGATTTAGTCCATCCACAATTGCTGGTATTTTCTTCGGACATACCCATTTAGATCAATTCAACTTACTTTACGCTAACGATACCAAATCCATCGAGAATGTTATCAATATGGCTTGGATCGGTCAAGCTGTTACCCCATGGGTTGAAAACAACCCAGGTTGGAGGTACTACGAAGTTGACTCTCAGACTTTTTCGATTATGAACTCCTATAACTACTACTCTAAACTGAACGAAACCTTCACTAACGATGGTAAGGAACCAGAGTGGTTGTTCGAGTATTCTGCCAGAGATGTCTATAATGTGCATTGGCCTGTAACCTCTCCATTGAATGCCACCTACTGGCATTTGGTCGCCGAAAAGATCAAATCAGACGTCAACTACAGGCAACTGTACGAAAACCTAGCAAAGAGATGGTCACCATATGTTCCATGCTGTTCTGAGGGCAAGAACTGTCAGTCTGACTACTGTTTTCTATCAACCTTCAACGTCGATGATTATGACAAATGTATTCATGCACTCAAAGGGAACTAGAAGTGTAATAAGCCTTGTACATTCATTCCTTCTTAAAGAATTTGGTTCTTATAGACGATTCTACTTATTTGCGTCTCTAATAGAGGTGTCTTTCACTAAGAATAATTAACTGGTTTGACAATCGAATTGTTTTCTTCTCAAAGGCCCACCTCAGATGTTCTTGGAATAATATTATATAATATTTTATATTAACTATCTATTTATAATCTATTTCATAATAATATCTTTCCTATTAATTATTAGAATGGAATTAGCTGCATCAAGTGTACAATACTTAGGTAAATTTACGCTATTAACATGGTGCAGTCATTAATACTTAGCGCGTATGGCGCTTTCAGTTGTGTATTAACTGCAATACATATCTTTTCGTCATGTCCTTCAACGGACAGTAAGTAAAAAAACTGAAGTAGGTTAGCTTGCAAAAGCTTTATTCATTCGGTGATGTTGCCTGCGTTTATTTGGCACTGCCTCTGCATGAAGTAACTTCTGTGGCACTTTAAAGTAAGGTGAACCTCCCGTACCTGCGCTGAGTTAGTTGGTGAACGATTTCCGAAATCCTACGATGAGTCACCTAGAATTAATAAAGCTCTGTATCAGAGAATGCTTCATCGGAGTGAACAAGCTCATGACCGATTATTCTCCTCATCTTCACCACTCTCATCATCAGCTTCCTCTTCGTCTAGGATTATCCAGTCTTCGAAACCATCATCAAAAACTTTTGCAAGCTCTTCTTCCATCTTCAAAATGGACTTATTGCCACCTGTAATTTTCACAAACTTGTCGAATTCATCATCGTTCAATAAACATGAATCCAAAGCGTCGGAAAGCTTTCTTTTGTCAATAGAAAGACCGATCATGACTATTTCATTTCTTCTGTCACCGTAAGCTCCTTCGAACTCAGATCTGATCAGCTGTTCGGTTTCTAGCGGAATATCCTCGAACCCACTCACATCAAACCAAGGTATTCCGCCCTTCAATGTCAGCATCGGACCTGCAGATGACCACTCGCCCCTCATGATGTGTCTTGTGGCCAACCAAAAAAACCCTTTCGAACGTAAGAGCGGACCAAATGGTGAGTTTGCTTTGTTCTCTAAAATTTCTTCTTGCGACAACTCTTGGACATCGTCATCTTCATCTTCAGCGATATTGTCGCCCGCCTCTGTAATGTTTTCATCCCCGTTCTCATCAACTTCTCCATCGTCACCGGCTTCGTATGCATCGACCGTTTCCATGGTTGCTAGCGGTGTTTGCTCAATGATGAAAAACTTCTCCTTTAACATATCGTAAAGCCTTTCTGGATGAAATGGCCTTCTGGCGTTATAAACAAAATGATTAACACCATACTCTTCAGTTTCGGGCTTGGGTGTTAAAACGCTTCTTGTTTTATCACCAAAGCCCTCTCTCTGTGTCATCTCGTTTATACTCTGCAACCAACCAGCAGAAGTAGCTGCCTTCTCAAAATCGAAAGCATTCGTATTGATAATTTTGTTCAGCGGAATATTACAATAATCGGCTCGTAGAATCTGGGCTACAGGATTTAGATTCTTGATCATTTTCTGGATCTGGACCAACTTGCTCTTCTTGATCTCTGAAATTTTGTTAATGATGATAACATCAGCGAACTCGATTTGGTCTACCATTAAGTCGGTGACAGTCCTGTCGGATTCACCTTGACCACTATCACCCCACCTGTTCGCTAAAAAGTCTGTTGTTTCCACGTTGGACAAGAAATTCAAACCATCGACGACTGTAACACAACAATCGATCTTAGTGATTTTTTCCAGACCACCAAGATTAACAACTTTTTTCAACAGTTTCTTTTCATCTCCAGTTATGGAACCTGGGGTATCAAGTAGTGTCTGAGAGAATTCGCTGGAAAACGTTTCAGCAACTTGCATGGGTTCAGCTATGCCGGTTGACTCAATGACAATATAATTGAAGTTACCTTCCTCATGCAAAGCAACAAGCTCCTCTAGTAAATCACCGCGTAGCGTACAGCAGATGCAGCCGTTTTGAAGTTGAATTAATTTCTCTTCCTTGTTAGAAACCTTATGATTTCGAATCAAAGTGGCATCTACGTTCAACTCCGACATGTCATTGATGATGACAGCTATTTTGAGCCCATGTTCGCCAGTTAGTATTCTTTCCAGCAGGGTAGTCTTACCAGATCCCAAAAACCCCGAAAGGATAGTTACTGGCACTGGCGGCTTCGTTGATGCGGTGGTCATTACGTCTCGATAGTGATAATTTCGTTCGCATCAGAAGAGAATGGAAAGCCAATTCTGATCTAGTATGGATCCAACATGTATTTATACACAGTTTGACGTCGTCAGCACTCGCTGAAAAGTTTTCATCTAAGTTATTAAAGTGGCATCAATTCGACCGAAAGCTACTCCATCGAGATCATATTATTCGCCAAGAGTAAAACATCGCTACGCGGAAATAATGCTGTAACCATTCATGTTAAAACCTGTTGGCCATTTTTCAATAAGAACTTAGTTCTTCAGGCATCTCTGATGTAAGGCTTAACCTGCGAGGTCATCGTATCAAGGTAGACAGTCTCTGGGCGGACACTTCTCTGTTCACATGCCTGCTGGACCACGAGGGTATTCGGCAAGACAAATTTAAGCCTGTGAAAGTGCTCGAGAGGAATCTTGTTCCCGTTCAGATTCCATACCAATTGCAAGTATTTGCATTCGAGAGTTTTCCTGGAAAGGTAAGTTACCACTATCGGCTGAACAGAAATGTGTCTTCGAGTAGACGAATCAATGGAACAACATTTTTGCAAGTATCATTATCTCAAAGCTTACGAACATTGAAACCATCTTGGGCATTAGCTCAAGCTTCCCGCCTTTTATTGAAATTCAATTGACAGCTATGAAAAAAAGTTTATGTGCCCCAGTTGTATGAGATTTCCCGTCCGGTATTAAGTATCGTTCATGCTGCTTAGGTAACTCTCTTCGCGTACTAGAAAAATGGCCGCAAGTGGTCCGCTGATGGGTTCCCGCATTCTCCTGTGATAAAGTTGTCACTAGGTCCTCCGCCATGCATGTGCTCAGGGCCCACTGCACCTGGGAACCATACGATCGAGTCGGAACTCCTTGAGCAGCATACTGCATTTGCACCTTTCTCGTACATACCACCAATACGTGCATCTACTTGTATTATGAATTGGACTCTGCGTGCTGAGCGTAGAAAACCCGACTAAGTTTGGTGACATCTTTTGGACGGTATGAAGCTCGCATCCATCATTATAGAATGGCCATGATATTGACATTTTCCTCCACTATGCCCATCTATCACTTTGTTTATCCTTTGCAAGCACAGTGCGGATATGTCAGAGGATCACAGTCGGGACTTCCTGGGACATGAAAGCTGCACTGGGTTTGAGATAGATGGAAAGGCGTACGTTGTGAATGAAAAACTACAGAGAATGATTCTAGCCAAGAGTATAGAGATAAGCTGACTTTAACCAAATCTCTTGTCACCAGAAAAGCAGAGCTGATGGCAAAGCAGTATGATAGTTGGCCACTGAAGGTTTTCTTCCTCTTTTCGGCGTTCATCTGTCTTTTGATTATGGGTTAGTAGGTAACATCAGAGGTGTTTATATGATGTATGCGATGAATGATTATGCTACTCATTCTCTCTTATCTACGGTGAGAATTATCAGTTTGGTGATTGCTGCTGTTGCACAAGTCTTTTTCGCTGGACTATCAGATGTCTTTGGTAGATTGTCTTTGTTCTTCGTTTCAATTTTATTTTATGTTGTGGGTACAATCATTCAATCTCAAGCTTTTGACGTTCAAAGATACGCTGCGGGCTCGGTTTTCTATAGTATTGGTGTTGTTGGATCCATGTTACAAGTGACTTTGGTGCTTTCCGATAATTCGTCGCTAAAATGGAGACTTTTCTATGCTCTCGTGCCATGTTGGCCATCGATCATCACCACGTGGATCTCTGATAAGATCGTGGCTGCTGCCGAACAGTTAGAGCATTGGTCATGGGGTATTGGGATGTGGGCGTTCATCTTTCTATTTGTTGTCTCCTCTAATCACTTGTATGATTCATATGAGAGGGAAAGCCAGACGTGATCTCGAATGGAAGGAACTGCAAGACGAAGTCTTTCTATCAAACACACGGATTGTGGCAAACATTGGTCCAATTGCTTTGGAAGTTGGATGCCATTGGAGTTCTGCTACTTACTGTTAGCACAGGCTGCATCCTTGTCCCATTAACTGTTGCTGGTGGTGTTTCTTCGCAGCGGCAAAATCATTGCTCCGTTTGTGCTTGGCTTCGTGCTGGCCCTATTCTTCGTTTTCTGGGAGAGTAAGTTGGCTCTGGTTCCATTTTCGCGATTCAAGTTGCTGAAAGACCGTGGTATTTGGGCGCCATTGTGGATCATGTTCTTCATCTGTTTAATTTACCCCAACGGCAGCTGATCACCTATATACCATTTTGTTGGTCGCAGTCGATCAATCCGCCCTCTCAGCAAATAGAATTTTCAATCTATACTCCTTCGTGACCGCTGTTTGTGCACCATTTTTGGGTATTGCCGTTTCAAGGTCAAGCAGATTGAAACTTACATCATTTTTGGTTCGCCGCTGTACTTTATTGCCATTGGCTTGTTTTACCGCTTCAGATCTGATCAAGATGCTAGTGGGGGTATCATTGGTGGTATGGTGGTTTGGGCTGTTACAAGTTGCTGAAAATATGGCTACGGTCACCGCCTTGAATTTGACGATATTCAGAATCGGAGGAGCAGTAGCATCCGTCCTTTCGGGAGCTATCTGGACAAACGCGCTGTATCCAAAGTTATTGGAATACATGGGAGATGCCAAATTGGCTCAGGCAGCTTACTAGCAGCCATTGACCTTCATCCTTGACCATCCTTGGGGAACACCCGTCAGAGATGCAATGGTGCAAGACTACAGATTAGTACAGAAGTACCAAGTTTTGGTAGGCTTGGTGTTTTGTGCTCCCATGTTCCTCTTGACATTCTATTTGAGCGATCTGTCACTAACCGATGAGGTTGCTCATAAGTTAGATGATGGGGAGTACGTTCACACCGCCGACGATGATCCAATAGCTGATTGGTGCGTTGGTCTATTCTCTGAATTTCGACGCAGGTCAAGATCAGGGGGTTCTGATAGTATGCAGGTAAATTGTTATGTCTGAAGGCTGTATTTTTTCATCTCATTCGTTTTTGCTTAGAAACAGCAGGTCTATTTATGCTTTATCGACTAAGATCTAAGGCTTTGATTAATTACGATGTTGCCAAACTTGCTGCTGCTAAAAGACATCTGGAAACCGACAATGTCAAGTATTCTTTTCGAATTGGATGTAGGTGAACATTTTCTTGCTCATGTCCTCCAGACGTGGCGGCCATTCAATGTTTGTCATAAAAGGTATCCCGATAACGCAAGATTTACATTAAGATAAGAAAAGCTAGACCATGGGGTTTAATGAAGTTTGTCAATTCAATTGACATTTTCCTATTGCAGTATCGTTCCAAAGTCGTTCTTCTAGGGTCAGTGTCTTTTTCAGCATCTACCAGATCTAGTATATTTGTAGAGAAAAACTGTCCCATTAAAGCATGGAAATAAACCGCGGGGCAAGCAGATCTGACTTCTGAAGCACAAGATCCATAATAGGAGACCCTTGGTTTAGTAAATTTAGCAATAGATTATACGACAAAGCCACTCTTGGAAGTCAGGCTATAAATATGAGCAGAATTATCAGATTTGAAATCCCTTTTAAAGCACACAGATCTGCCGTACCAAATAGTAATAACCATTCAGACACAACGGAATACAACTGAATGGAGGAATTGAAAAAGGTAGAAGCAGGTGTACTCTATAACCCAAATGATCCTCGAATTGTGGCAGAGCGAGTCAAATCTCAAGCTAAGTGCCAAGAATTGAACCAAATTCCCGTAGTTAATAAGGAGGAGAGAGACAACTTTCTCCGTGGGCATTTGGGGAGCTGTGGCCAAAATCTCACAATCGAGAGTCCTTTTTTTTGCGACTACGGCTTCAACATCCATCTTGGTGAGAACTTCTATTCCAATTACAATCTAGTTATACTTGATTGTGCTGAAGTTAGGTTTGGGGATAACGTTTTGTTAGGGCCCAACGTTGGAATCTACACAGCGGGCCACCCGCTGGGCCCTGTCAAGCGTAACGAAGGATGGGAATTTGCGTTGCCCGTCAAAATCGGTAACAACGTTTGGATAGGAGGTGGCGTTACGATACTGCCTGGGGTCACTATTGGTGATAATGCAGTTATTGGTGCTGGAAGCACTGTTACTCGCGATGTTCCCTCCAATATGATAGCCGCAGGAACACCTTGCAAGATCATCAGGCCTGTCACTGAGGAGGACGAGAAAACAACTTATTTTGCGAAGAATTGAGAGGCCATGAAAGATTCATTTTCTGTTTGTAGCACTTTTAGATAGAAGCTCCATGTTCACGCCACTAAAGGTTGTCGAGCTTGGAAGTGAATAAAAGTTCTGTGCCTATCAAGCAGTCAATTATTCACCAAGACATGACGGTTATCCGAAGCCATCAATCAAAAGCGCCGATTGTACGCGCCAGAATGGTATACTCGCCCAGACACTTCTCCAGTGCAACTTGGAAGGACGTTTTCTGGTGATCAACTTGGTTTAACACAGCTGAGAATTCAATGCATTTAGTATTGGCACGAAAAAAGCTCTTTAGTTTGTGAAGCGTCTTGCCAGGTATTGGCCGAGCGCCTACTTGCATCCTGCCTCGAATGCTGCCAGTTTCACCAACATAAAACGACAATGTCTTCGATAGCGTCACATTTGCGTCCAATGTATAAAATCAGTTCGCTCCTTCTTTCTATATTATTTATAGAGTCATTAGGTTCTTGAAGAAGCCTTTCTTTAGGACTTTTGAGTTTTGAAAAGATCGATCTACCATATGTATGTAGCCTCTCTTATCCAAAACGGTCAATTAGCAGGTTTGATCCTTCGAATTTCCTCTTTAAGGATTGAGTGTATGCTTTTATTGGTTAACACGAAAACGATGTCATAGGAGGTCTCTCAAATCAACAGATTCGTTGTACCATTTCCTTGTCCAAAGTCTGATTCGCTTTCCGTAGTAAAAGGAAGGGATAGCCAATAAAGTGATACCAAAATTAATGGCGGCCAAAGCAATGTAAGTATTTTCTGTTCCTGATGCTTCTAACCAGTCCGAGCAGACGAAAGTGAAGATACACGAAATTGTGTTATTGATGATTGCTGTGCAGACCATGCCTTCCAAAACCATTTCCGGATAGCAATCCATAAGGTATGCCATGGCTATATCCCCCGAGCAACCCCAACTGAAACCGACGAATCCCAAGCCGACGTATATTACTTGCCATGGAAGAGCTCGATGAGTTCCTATGCCAAACATTAGCAAACCTGCTGGGCCGATCAGAGCTGTTGCAAAGGAGAAGTACAATCTGTATTCGGCTTCCAGAATCCCGTGGTTTCTCCGAGCCATCCACAACACAAAATAATCGCTGGCGATACCGGCGTATACGCATCCTATTACAGCACCAATCAGAGTTGGTACATTCATAATTGCAACTCCGTAGTCACTATAGTTCCATGGAGGATCGTAGTAGTAATCTTCTTCCGTAGTCAAATAGAATGTGAGAAAAACATCTTGAATACCCCAGAAAAGACCTGATAGCCAAACAGGAGGGTATAGCATCATCCGCAGATTAAACTTCAAGAACTTGAAATATTGCTTAATTCCCCTGCCCTTCAAATTGGACCCTTTCGTTATCAGAGCAACCCGCTGACGATACGGTTTCAATTTCTCTGACATACCATCTATTAACACTTCCCCAGAAGGGTTGACCTGATGAGTCTCTTTATCCTCCTCACTTTTTTCCACCAACCGGGGTTGTACAGTTTTTTCACATTCCACAGAAGATCCATTCTCGATTTGTTCTTCTTCGAACGGGTCGCTACCACCGTTGTACGTAAGAGGTGTCATGTATTTGTTTCGATCGAAGTAAGTTTCTTCACAGCCGAAGATAAGAGCGACGAGCAAGCCTCCCGAGATAATCACTGCTACCCAGCCAACCCACCGGAAGTTGGTGAGAGACGCGATGTAACCTGCAATCAGCGGTCCTAAAAACGTACCGATACTAGTGCACAAGATGTAAACTGTCAAGACCGAGCCCATTTGATGCTGGAAATAAATATCACTCAATGATAATTGCACCTGTGCTTCAGCACAGGATTCACTTATTCCCACGAACAACTGAGACCAAATTGTATCTGACGCCCTCCTCGCGAGAGCGAACCAGAGTGCTCCCAGCAACCCCAAAGTTGTGCAAATTATGTAAGTAATCTTTCTTCCATAAAGTGATGAAAGCGGAGCCATAAATAACGTAGACCACCCAATTCCCAGGAATAGAACACCTGCTCCAGTATTCATAGATGCGTACGAGATACCATAGTATTCATTCAATGAATCCTGTGCTGCACCCGCGTCGTTACTGGTCGCAGCAGTAAACGCTGTTATGAAAGACATCAACCCGAAATGAAGGTACTTTCTCCATTTGGTCCAATTCAAAGGATCGTTGGGAGAATCTGATGGTTGCGGAATAAGCACAACACCATATTTGTCCGTTTTCAATCTACTTGTAGTGGATTTTAGGTCACTTTCCGAATCTGGAGATGAGTAGATATTGAATGTCCCAGGAATGTATTCTGGGTGGTGTCTATCCGTGTATTTATCCATAGGTGACCATTGTACTTGAGACCATTTTTTTTTTTTTCAAAAGCACTTTTAAAAAGCTTGGCTTACGGTTCCTCGAGGAGAAAAGCCGAGAACGAGAATTTCAGATAAGGCAGACGGATAATGCAACGTGATCCGATCTCAGCCGGAGTTCTTTTCGATCGGCAGATACAAGGAGATAACCGTGTAGATCTGGAAATTATCTCTGGCTCAACAAATACGATTATGCACGTGACCAGATTCATCCTGCCTGCTATGAATCAAACTTCGCCAAGCGATTTGGCTCCATCTGTCTTGGAATTCCTCTGTTCTTATTTCGTAGAGCTAGACAAATCTGGTGGCCATGCCTCCAATCGCCTTTACTTTCGCAAACACATCTTCAAACCAATTGCACGAACGAATTGTCTCTCTTCGTCGATCGCAACCCGCCAAATGGGAGAGCTGAAGCGCATCACACAAACCACCAATCCGAATGCATCTCGTTGAAAACAGCACTTAGACGAATGCTCTTTTCACGTGCGGATGATTTTCACTTATCTCTTTCGTGATACCGCCATGCCATGCTGCACATGTTCACTTCCTAATACTCGAGCACTAAATCGAATGCCGACTTGCCCTGATCGGCACCCCAGGGCCAATTTCTCTCGCTTCTCAGTAGGCATTTCTTCCTGCCAATCTTCCCAGGGTCCAAAGCTTAGAGAATGTCTGGATGTTAGCAGTGCGGCTGTGCCGTTTAGGGGTTCGGCGCTTAAGGGGGATAAACATATATAAAGGGTGGACTTTGGAGGTATTTGCTGCCAGATTCCTGTAGTTTGGCTGCCACTTCCTTCTCCAGTAGAGATCTGAGATTCGAGATACGAGATTCGAGATACGAGATACGAGATTCGAGATTTGGTAACGAATTTATTGTAGAAATATGTCTGAGAGTAAAGTGCAGAGGCAGAGTTTCGCGAGACCTGTTGGATGGACGGGAACGCTGTTGATAGCACGTTTGTTGCGCATCGCACAGTTCGTGTTTACAGTTATAACGCTGGGGTTGACCGCTAGGGCAAAAGATTACTTCGTGGGAGAGCCTACTGCTGACTACGGTGTGGCGGTGTCGGTGATGTCGCTTGTGTACTTGATTGTCATCTTTGCGACTAGTTGGTTTGTTGGGGAGGCTTTTATGGTTGGTCCCATCTTAATCTGCGAATCTTTGTTTGTCATCTTTTGGTTAACCGCGTTTATCGCGCTAGCGGCGGAGTACGGTAGGGGGTCATGTGACAGGTTTTACTGGGGCGAAGAGCCATGTAGAGCCGGCCAAGCCAGTATTGCTATGGCAGCGGTCTGTATGGTTTTGTTTGCAGCAACACTTGTGTTGCTGCTTCTGTACACTGTGCGCCCAGTCGTCAGGACACAGGGTTCTGACCACCTGTGGAGAACAGCTTCCGTGATGAGCTCTTCCTTTGATCGTGGTACCGGCCTGTTAATTCACACTTCGCCAGCATGGGTCGCGGACCCTGAGGTGGGCGTAGTGGCGGAGCCTCAGACTACGGTCTCATCGGGTGATGGTGCTGTGGCAAATGAGAAAGTGTTAACACCTACTGAACCTGAAGACCCTGCCTTGTTCCGAGAACCTGCAGAGGTGGAACCTGTCGTGATAGTACCCACTACTTCAACTCACTAGTGCTGCAACATTGCTCTTAGCTTCCCATTTTCTAGTAATTTTAATAATCGTCCCATTTTTAATTTAGGTAATGTCTAATACCATGTTCAAAAGATTAAAATAGCGGTGGTAGAAGAAAATGATCTTGATAGATTCCCTTGATCTTGAGTTAACAAAACTACTATATATGAAACTAAACTGTTAAAGTGCGCCTATTCAGCAAAGTGCTTCAAAATCTCCTCTGCAGCCTTGATACCAGAGACCAACATAGCACCGAAGGTTGGACCCATTCTGTTACAACCAGCCAACTCGGCAACTTCCATACCGGCAAAGTACATGGAGTTGACACCGTTGTACTTACCAGCGTTTTTGACAACGTCAGCTTCGGCGTGGTTCATATCCAGACCCTTCATACCGCCCAACTTCTTGTTGTTGTCGATGGAGACAATTCTCTTGGCGGAGAAGGCACCGAATGGACCGTCGTGACCGGTGGTCGACAAGATCACACCGTGCTTAGTAGATGGATCGCGAGTACCGTCATTCTTGTAGCCAGACAATTCAATGACATTAGGATCCATGCAGCATTGAGTACCGTGAGCTTGAGTGACCAAAGTCCAGTTGGTCACAACACCAGCAACAGTAAGTTCGCCATTGGCGCCGTCTGGTCTGGTGACCAGATCCTCGACGGCGGTAGCGTTGAACAGCTTGACATTGGGGAATTTTAGAACTTCTGCCAGCACTGTAGTAGTGTACAATGCGGCATGCTTGACGACAACAAAGTCGCCCTCGTCTTCGTAAGGAACCTTTAGTTCATCCAAAAACAAGTGACCGGGCTTTCTGATGATCATCGCGCTCATCAGAGCACCTCCCAACCAAGCGCCGCCCCCAGGACTAACGCTAGACTCGATGATGGTAATCGTCAAGTCTGGTCTGTTCTTGGCAATCACATAAGCTGCAGACAAACCAGAAGAACCGGCACCAATGATGATGACATCGGACACAGCATGTTTGTCCAAGTCCTTAAAGTATCTAGATGTCATTGCACGAGACACGGTAGATTCACGGATTGGAGTGAACTTGAAGTCCGACCAGTCATCAGTCTTGACAACGTCGGACAAAGCGTGACGGATGGACCCGGCATTCAATTGCAATTGAGCAGTCTCGGTTTGGGTGTTGGTAGCAGTGGCAGACATGATTATACTTGTTCTTCCTGGTGATTTGTGAAGATGCAAACAGCTTTGAACAACATCTTACAGCTCATATTTATACCTTTCAGCAGAGCCTATTGCTTGATCAACATGGACCAGATTATTTCCTCCATGAATCTACCGTCCCCAACCGCATATGAGCTTAACTGTCAATATCCCGCTATTCACCACCTTGGCGGCACCTCTATGAGTTTATTCATCTCGGACCTCAATGTCTATGCAACTAGCTGTACCTGATCCATTATGCGTATTCTCTTCATTATGGTTGATCAATGCTTAGGAGCGACTCTCGGCCGAAATACGAAGCCTAGCCCGTTGATAGTGTTAACAGTTTAATAGTATCTAGATTATGTACGAGTTGGATCAGGCTAAGAAGACTACTGATCCTCTCCGTCGTGCTGGTCTTCGTTGTCTTCTCCGTCGTTCTCTTGATCGTTCTCATCGTCGAATGGGGGCTTGTCTGGCGGGAAATCATCCGGGTTGAACTCGTCAGGTGGGATGTCAGGAAGACCATCATCGTTTGAATCCTGTTCTTCCTTGTCTTCATCTTTTTCTTTGGGTTCTGGATGCTTTTCACCGTAGACCTTACAGTAGTTGAAAGCAGAAGACTTTAGACATTTTAGCGTATGGCCAATGATGGCATCAGCTTCCTCGCTGATAAGGAATTTTTCCTGCAGCTCTTTCTCGCGATACATTTTCAGAATATAGTTTAGTAGGCCCTTGATGGTGACGACTCTGGTGTTGATGTCAGCTTCGGAGAGCGAGATGGTGAGGTAGTCCTCGAAAAGTTTGGTGTGAGGATCTTGCTGGACAACGTCCCAGTGGGTGATGGCGTTTGGACTTAGAATATTGACACCTCTACAGTAGGTTCCCTTGAGATCCCACGAGATGATGTCGATGCCGAATCCGATGGCAGGGACTAGCAGTTCCTGGCTGTACACACCGCTGTGCTCTACGAGCACACTGAACATCGGCCTGTAGTAGGCGGAACCGCAGCCACAGTCGCTGATGTGCTGTTTTGGGAAGCCTATCCAGATGTTTTGACCTCTAACCTGGGGAAGCACGTCCGGTAGACGCACGAATTGTGTTCCACCACGGAACCCGCCAAAGTGGTTCTCTTCGGTGATTCTCAAAGTGTCTGCCTCGAAGACCATTTCACAGAAACCGTCGTTCAATGAACACTTTAGAATTTCCAACGGACTGAAACTGTAGATGAAGTGGATGAACCCGCGTGACACAGAAGACTCACCAGTGTTTTTGTGGAAGAATGGAGTCCAGTTCTTCTCCACCCCACGTTGTTCACGGCCCATAACGCTCAGTTTTTGTAGCGGGTCGACCTTTCTGTGTGGCATATATGCGGCCATGATACGACGATCTAACTGATCATCCCAGATGTTAAATACGACCACGGGCTCTTCATAGTCCTTAGTTTGACGTAAAATAACCTTTGGATCTTCAGGACCACGCCAGTCGCCCCAAGGGTTGAATGGGATGTCCAAGATAGCTGGATAAGTCATGTAATGCTTGGAGATGATCTTTTCCTTACGGTTTTGAGCTAGAAGTCTGTTTTTTGCGTTTTCCACCAGACAAGAGTCGTAGGCAGACGAATCTTTTTTATGTTCATCACAATCAAACATACCCAGTTCCTTGTCAACCTTTTTCAAAGCTTCGGGCATATCGTTTGGAATTGGTAGGTCCACATATGGGATCCTCTTGCCCTTGATCTCTTTCCAGTTCTTGTCAAAAGCCTGGGCCCTAACAAGCGACAAATGAGGCTCGTCACGAACACCCGCTGGCGAATAAATGACTCTGGAGTAGGCCACATAGCACTGTTCTCTCTCCAACCAAACCGCAGAAGTACCGAACTGGAACCATTTCTGCTGAATGATTTCTTTCTCAGTCAATCCATCTTCCTCGTCTTCATTGACCACTTCTTTACTCAAGAAACTCTTCTCATTCTTCAGTTTCCTTCTCAACCCCTGCAAATCATCTTGCAACAGCACTTTATCGGTCGAATGCTCAATCTCAGATATGTACGCCAAATCCTTGCAAGTCGCCAGGTTTTTATAGTCATGCAAGTTCAACTTGGCATCGATCTTCTGTCCTTCTTTCTGCAATTGTTTAGCCTTCTTCGCCAACAGCTTCTCCATATCCAAGTTCGACACGAAACCGGTAATCTTCTCCTTGGCGTAATCCTGCGTCAAAATCTTCTCTGTGATCGGAGAACGAGCCCACTGCCGGTGTCTCAGCAACTGCGACACATCAACATGCAGTAAATCCGGCTTGCTTTCCACAAATTCCATGTTCTGCATCGCACGTCCCAACGTCGGTGTCAAGTCCTTCGTCATCATCGTTTTTCCCACGAACAACCCAATGATCACCAACAGCACCAACAGCAGGTTCGATCTCCTCCTGAACAACAACATGCTCATCCTTGAGTAAAAATTAGCAAACCCTCCATGCACGAATCTCTTGGCACGCACAGCGTACTGTATGGGCAACGATTCATGCGCTCTTTGTTTAAGCGAGGGTTTCTTGGCAGACCCCATGCTTAACTACACACTTGCTATAACTTTTGACAAGCTTCAAACAACAGGCTAACTGCTTTTATCTCTCGAATCTCTGAATCTCTGAATCTCTGAATCTCTGAATCTCTGAATCTCTGGTCCCTCTTTAGATAAGTGAAAAATTATTACTATCGTGGCCATCGCCCGCCAAAAAAAAAAAAATCCACAGGACAAAGGCCAAATTCGACAATTGCTCTGCTGCCAGATTCTCAGCTCAGAATTTACACGTGGAGTACACGCCTAGCAAGGTACTCAGGGTGTTTCGTGTGGCGCGTCACACTGGCGAGCTTCTGCTTTCCGCATAATCGCGTTCTTCCAGCAGGGCCTGCTAGAGCCGGCTGGCCTGACGCGAACGCGAGCTGAAAAGTGATTAACGTTCGAGTGCCTGCCGGGCGACAGAGAAGCAGACGCAATGCCAAGACCTGCAGGCGATAGGGTGTACGTCGTAGGGCCCTCTGGGACAGTGCAGTAGATAATCGTAGAGATCTTTGATGAGGTGTGAATTTCTATGGTTTAGTATATAGTACAGATGATGAATTGATATAGTAAATGGAAAATTAATCTTGAAATGAAAAAAAATGAATATGCATGTTATAGTAGGAGAGTCAATGGCAGGGCAAATAGCAGGCCTGTCAAACCGACGTTTATCTTGTTAGCAGCAGCTTGGTAGGTTAGGAAGGCGGCGGAGGTGGTGGGGCTTGCCGATGAGACTTCGGCGTTGGAAAGAGTGACGTGGGTGGTGTAGGTGGTTTCTCTGTTGCCGACAGTAGTGGCAACGGTGGAAACGGTCTTGAATGTAGGGGCAGTCGACAGTTCGTTGTCGCTCTCGGTGACGGGGAATGTGGTGGTGTAGAGTGTGGTTTGGCCATCGACTGTAGTGGTGACGGTGCTGACTGTAGAAGATGCAGAAGCGCTGACAGGGTAAGTGGTAGTGTAGACCGTGGTCGCACCTTTTTCAACAGTTGTAATCACAGACAAACTGTAACTTGGCTTCTGCTGAGATTGAGTCAGAGACGATCCGACCGAGTTTGACGATGGAACATTCGAAGTTGTCGAGATGAAAGAATCGGATTTCTCAGGAGTAGCGGTGGTGGTAGCAAAGCTACTCATGTCGCTGGTGATCGCGGTATTAGGTGCAGAATTGAAGGAAGAGCGGCTCGTCTGTCTGATAGTGGCAGCGTCCGATGACCGGGACGAAGTCTTAACGTCACTTATTCTATCGGTGGTCTTCTCATTGGTGGCGACAGATGTGATCGGCTTCAATGATGTTACATTAGCGGTAGCCTTGCTGCTGGAATCAACTGGTTTTTCAGCAGATGACAAACTGAGGTTACGTTGCTGAGCAGATGGGTATGAGGTTGGTTGAATGGAAGAAGCTCTAGTCGTGGTAATAGCACTGACTCCATCAACGGTGGTGAAATGAGGAACAACCGACGAGGAGGCTCTGGACGAGGAAAGTAGGTTACCTGACTGACCAGAGTGATGTGAGGAAGCTCCCGTCGTAGTAATCGCACTGACTCCGTCAACAGTGGTGAAACGAGAATGATTGAATGAAAATGCGCTTGATGACTTAGTTGAAGTAGATTTGTTCAATGCAGGTGATGAGGAAACGGCAGATGATCTTACCGGGGAATGCGATATCATGGAAGTGCCCGATGATAACATACTTGATGATCTAGTCAAAGTTGTCTTATTTGGAAGAGCAGACGATGATACAGTCGATGATTTCTTTGAACTAGCCTCATCGAGAGTCACAGAAGTACTAGATGATGTGGTAGAAACGACAGCTTTGCTAGAGGTGACTGAAGGTAGGACACTCGACGATCTAACTGAAGACGACACGCTCGTAGAGCTGACTGAGGATGTAGCCTTGCTAGAGCTGACCGAAGATGTAGCCCTGGTAGAGCTGACTGAGGATGTAGCCTTGCTAGAGCTGACTGAGGAAACAACCTTGCTAGAGCTGACTGAGGAAACAACCTCGGTAGAACTGACCGAAGATGTAG
>JAKTSM010000019.1:0-46603 GCA_030580195.1 Torulaspora gathmanii | reverse complement strand
AAATAGCAGGTAATCCGTAAACTTCGTACATTATGATACTCATTGAACAAGCCTGGGGTGGGTGCCCGATATATTTATCGAAACACATTGACCAAGCTATTTATAAGAAAGATGGTAGCCAAGGTTAACGGTGAGACAAAAGTAACAATTGATACTGGATGTGTGGTGCGTAATTAGTTGTAAGGATCGTATAAACCATCAGTATTTAATTATCTGCTTCAGCAGCCGCGCAAATTCTGGAGGAATGACCTGAAATGCTATTTTGGATTGCCGCTTGCTTCACCTTCCGTGGATCGACTGGCGTTCTCGATGAATACGTCTTCATTTTTCTTTGGATTATCCTCCAGATCGAAGCTCGATCCATTAGAACCCTCGAAGTTAGAGTCGTTGATAACCTTGAGCTGTTCGCTAATGATGGCATGGGCCCTACGCGCTGGAACACCCTTCTGGAATAGTTTGTCGATATCTTCCAATGGAATTCCTTTAGTCTCAGGCACAAAGAAGTAGACGAATGGGATCGATAGGAGCGCAATGCATGCAAAGAAGAAAAAGATACCATAGCGCATTGAATGAACCATGTTGGTTGTTAATCTGGTCATGATAAAGATTGGCACCCAAGATACAGCAGCATTCAAACTCTGTGTGAAGACTCTAATGTTCTGCTCGTAAACTTCAGCGGCCCAGACAAAAGGCCCTCCGGACCATGCCAAAATGAAGGAGCAAGTCCAGAGATACATCATTGCTATCGCTGCTTTTCCGCCCTGGCCAGGATCCACCCCCGGCTTCGTTGGGTCAACAACTTTCAGGTATGCACCAATGTACCAGAAGAAAATGGTACAGAACGATGAAGACACAAGGAAAGCTATCCGTCTACCAAAACAGTCCACTATCAGAAAAATGTAAATGAACGTGCAGACAAACTTGCACACCCCGAACAAACCTGATGAAAAAAGACTGGCGTTGGTACCCTTGACACCAAGACTCTTAAATAGCGTGACGCTATAGTAGTTCAAAGCTTGAATACCCATGAAGTTTTGGAACAAAAAGAGACAGCATGTGATTCCCAAACGTTTGAAGTACTTGTTGTTTCTGATGAAAACCTCTTTTGCTGGATCCAAGATACCGGTTCCTACTGTTTTATTTTGAATCTCAATCGATTCTTTGATTGAGCTGACTTCCCATTCAACGTATTCCGAGTCTGCTGGCAAATTTCTCAACCACGTTAAATTTCTGATCGCTTCTGAATCACGACCAACCTGAAATAGCCAACGAGGAGATTCAACCATTACGAAAGAAGCGATGAAAAACAATGCAGCAGGGATTAATTGAATGGCCAATGGGATTAGCCACTGTTTGTTGCCCGCTGGTATGTGTTCTACAACACCATAATTAATCCAGAAGCCAACAAGATCACCGACTCTCCAGCCAAGCTCGTAAAGTGCGACGATCTGTCCACGTATAGGAGATGGGGAAACTTCACTCAAGTAGACGACTGTTAGATTAGTTGATGCTCCGACAGTTAAACCAGTAAGCACGCGCCCAATGTACATTGGAGCAAGGTGGCCCTGCACCGCTGCGATCATCACGGCAGCTCCAATTGCACCTACAGCAGAAAACACTATAAGCCCTATGCGGCGGCCCCAGTAGTGGGCTAAAGGGTAGCCTAGGAGTGCGCCAAAAAAAGCTGCTGCATGAAAGCATGAAATTATGTTTGCTGTGGTGTCGTCGGCCTGTGTGGTGTTGAGCTCGATGCCAAAGTTTGGTAAAAAGTGTGGGTTAGCTACCGTCCCGCCAATAAACCCACTATCATAACCGATGAGGATCGAAGCCGTCGATGCCAGCATCGCGGTTACATAGATCCTCCAATTGTAAACCTGAGGTGGCGTGGGCCGCTCCTCTACTTTGGCAAATATATTTTTGATTTTGATGCCCTTCATTTCCCTTGGCAGTTACTCTTGAATTATTTCTTTAAAGACTCTATTCCATCAAGTAACAAACAGGCTCTTTAAATACCAATTGTTAAATAACGTAATGCATGTTTTGAAATAGCGCCAGCTCTCCGGAGGGACGGAATCTCCCCTCTATTCGGAGATACTAACGGATTTAGCAAACTTACTCCCCTCCTACCACAACTTTCGGAGTTAGCCCCGCGCGGAATTAAGTCTCTCGCGTAGTGTTTCCTAACTCCTCATCGAAATCGGAGCCTGCGGCCCAGCGGCAGACAAACGGAGTAAGAAATAAAGTTTGGCGTGCTGGAACGGACCCTTCGCTAATCTGGGGTTATGTTGTCGCTTAACTCCGGTCTGGTGGCCTTCGGACCCCGGGTGCCCCTCCAGCTTGTGACTAAACTCAGGGTTATTAGAGCCGCCAGAGGTATCTACGTAACGGACAAGCTGGAATGATTACCAGTTGGTGGCCGATTTGCGTTAGTAAGATTGGCAGAGGTACACTCACTAATCGCTCACTAATCAATGGATGTTATCTAAAGGTTAAGTGAATTGAATAACTAGCTCTTTATAACTCTAAAAATCTCTCTTCTAATCGGTAAACGATGACTTGCTACGCAAATATGGGCCCCATTTGTAAATCGCGAATGGGATTGCAGCCAAGGCAATTGAGAAGAATCCCAATAGAGACGAACCCCAAGCTACTGGATAACCGTCGATGGCTAAATTATCATACATGGCTTTACCAAATAGTGGGAAAGCACATGCGAAGCCAGCACGACAAACACCATTACCAGCGAAGACAGACGCCAGATACTTTGGATATGATACGGCCAAATAAGCAAAAGTAGCCTGAAATAGATTGAAGACTGCAAGAACAAAAAACCCTTCTGCGATAATTGGGAGAATCCAATGAACACCCGCAGCCCAACCGAAGAGGAACAGCGACAATGGCAGAGAGAAGCATACGCACATTGCTAGTATCATGAAGACCTCGGGTGTGAACTCGTTGTTCGCAGCTTTCTTGGCCACGACCTTTACCAAAAACAGAATGCAGAGACCATAGGCAAGAACACAGCCGACACAGAAACCCATATAAGCCAGACCAACTTCAATTAGCGAAAAGTTGTAAATCCCCACAAAGACAATCGGAAAAGCTTCAAAAAATAAGTAAAAAGTACCGTAACAAAGGGCGATGTAGAGGTCAAGCGCCAACACGATTGGTTCTTTGACAATAATTTTAAAAGGCCTGTAAAGAGCAATGACAGCAACGTCTTTTAGACTTAGACTGTCTTCGCTCCGGGCCTTGGCAGTGTAGTATCTGTCATCGCCTGTCATCCTTCTCAACCTTACTGCACGACGGTACAGAATTGCGTCCTCGCTTGTTTCGGGAAAGAAGAACACAAGTAAAATTAGTGTAGCAGAGGAAAGCCACATCAACAGCCAGAAGATCCACCTCCAGTTTTTGGCAACCACCATGGTAGCTCCAAGTAGAGGACCAAGAACAGGGGCTGAGACCGCAGCAACAGACCACATTCCAATAAAGAGAGGAACGTAATCAGGCTTTACAATATCTCCGATGGTAGCACCACCGGTCGATAAGGAGGGTGAACAAAGGACACCCGTGATGAAACGAAGAATGATCAGACCCGCAATGTTGTCCACGAGAGCGCAACCTATCTGTAACATGGCGAACCCAAAAAACGTCAGAATATACAATGGCTGTCGACCAATCTTTGCAAACTCTGAAAGTGGTGAGAAAATTAACGGTCCCAAGCCGTAACCCAACACGTACATCGACAGATTCAGTGTTCCCACAACATGACCAACATGGAATTCCTCCTGTATCTGCAATTGCCCCGGTGTGTAAATTGCAGAACCCATATACGTGACCGACGTTAGCAACATAACTTCAAATACTACCAGTGTTCTTTTCCAGTTAGACCAGTTGTGAGGATGCTCTGGATCATCTGGTCCAGAAAATTCAACTAGAAAAGGATCCTTGACGACTTCCTGCTCTTTCTCTTCAACGTCCACATTCTCTGACGTCGCAGAGCTGTCGCTCGGTGTAGTGTCATGGATTGCTGTAGTCTCCTTTCCTGCCTCCAAATCACCTTGAGCTTTCTGACTTGGATCAATCATCTCCAAGCTATTGAAGACTTTGGTCCAGCCTAAATGCTCCAAAACATCAACGAAAAACGTATTCCTATAGCTATCCACGTACATGGCGTGCGAATTTAATATTACTCTGTCACCACTCTAGGCTCGATACGAACATAGCTACTGAAAGCTCTTTTCAGGACCTTAATTCACTCCCATTTAAATATCCGAAGCGGCCCAGTCTCACTCAAATTTTCTTACTCAACATCACTGCGTTTCTACAATGGAAATAACACTCTATCGCTTACTGCTTTGTCATCATAGCTTTACGAGTCACTATTCTCCGTCTAATAGCCACCAGTATATCACAGTACTGGAGCGCATGAAGTTTTTCTCCTTTTCCACAAAACATGTTGGTCTAAGAGTCTGAAACCTGCTTAACTATGGGCAGTCTACGACGGCTTTAAGACGCACTTTCGGCCATTGCTGAATAATCGTATTAGGGGAGATCATGCATTACGGAGAAATAAATTGGAGATCACGTGGTTAAATGGAATATAAAAGAAGATCACTTTTGGCCCTCTGAAGATGCTCCATACGTCAGGGGGTGTCACGTGTGCGGATGGGACAATGGGCCTCTGGTCGTAGGCTGCTCAGTACTTGTTTTAATTGACGGACTGAGCGAGAAATACTTTGTTCCAGCGGCATGATTCTTTTATGAAAATTCAGATGCGCCGCAGTGTAGTATGGCTTGGCGGGCGTAAGGTTGGAGCTGCGGACCGCTGATGGTGTAAATCCCCCCACCTCTGGATTTACAACAAGGCAGGAAACGGATAATTTTTGCATATCTTATTTGTGTGGAACAGTAGCGCAGCCTCTCCCCGCCATCACACTACTTTCCGCCCCACAGTAACTAACTCCCGGATCTTCTTGATGTGCTGGCCCCGAGTTTCCCCGTGGGGTGTCTCTGGCCACTTCAAATGGCCTCGAGTTTATCCGCTCGCGTTATGTCTACGAGCGCCGCGGAAAAAAGTTTTTCCAGGGGTAAGCCGATTTGACAAGTGCTTCAAAAACATACTTGTACGCGTTTTTCTGACGGGCTTTTTCCGTCGGCCAACCTATTTGGCCCCCGCAGGAAAAGCTTCATATTCGCGATAATCGTACCACCACGCGACTTCCTTTAAAGAAGTTTGCCGTCTATCAAAATTGTAGCGTCCATTGAACGAGCGTGGGGACGAAAAATAGGAAGCTGATCAAGTCTTGCTTGAGGGGCTGCACTATCGACGTGGAAAGTACTGGAATGTCGAATTGCAAAAATGAGCTGGTCGGTATTTTTCATCCTCACGAAAAAACGTCCAGTAATTGTTTATATAAATGTCAATGAAATATCGAACCAAGTAGAATTATCTCATTCGATTTTGAAGGTTTTTTACTTCTAAAGAAGCAAGATCAATTCTCGTTCAAATCGTTGTTCGTCAATTGGCTTTTCGATCGAGTAAAAAGTTTAACAACTAATAAGAAAACGAAATGGTTCATTTAGGTCCAAAGAAACCACCTGCCAGAAAGGGTTCCATGGCTGACATTCCAAAGGATTTGATGGATCAAATCCACGGTTTGGAAGTCATCTTTGGCGTCACTCCAGAAAAACTGAGAGCTGTCGTTAAGCATTTCATCAGCGAACTAGACAAAGGTTTGAGCAAGAAGGGTGGTAACATTCCAATGATTCCAGGTTGGGTTATGGAATACCCAAGCGGTACCGAGAAGGGTGACTACTTGGCCATCGACTTGGGTGGTACCAACTTGAGAGTTGTTTTGATCAAGTTGGGCGGTGACCGTACTTTTGACTCTACTCAATCCAAGTACAAGTTGCCAGACTCTATGAGAACAACTCAAAACCACGAAGAACTATGGGCCTTCATTGCTGACTGTTTGGAAGCTTTCATTGTTGAACAATTCCCAGAAGGTGTTAAGGGTAAGTTGCCATTGGGTTTCACTTTCTCCTACCCATGTTCTCAAAGTAAGATCAACGAGGGTTACTTGCAAAGATGGACTAAGGGTTTTGACATTCCAAATGTTGAAGGTCATGACGTTGTTCCAATGTTGCAAAAGCACTTGGTTGAGAAGAACCTTCCAATTGAGGTCGTCGCCTTGATTAACGATACCACCGGTACTTTGGTTGCCTCTCTGTACACTGATTCTGAGACTAAAATGGGTGTCATTTTCGGTACTGGTGTCAACGGTGCTTACTACGATGTCTGCAGCGGTATTGAAAAGTTGGAAGGTAAATTGCCAGCTGATATCACCCCTGATTCCCCAATGGCCATCAACTGTGAGTACGGTTCTTTTGACAATGAGCACATGGTCCTGCCAAGAACCAAGTACGATGTTATGGTTGATGAGCAATCTCCAAGACCAGGCCAACAAGCTTTCGAAAAGATGTCTTCTGGTTACTACTTGGGTGAACTGCTACGTCTAGCTTTGGTCGACCTATACGAACAAGGTTTCATCTTCCAGGACCAAGACTTGACCAAGTTGAAGACTCCTTACATCATGGACACTTCCTACCCATCTAAGATCGAAGATGATCCATTTGAGAACTTGGAAGACACCGATGAGTTGTTCAGCAAGGACTTGGGTATCAAGACAACTTCTCCAGAACGTAAACTGATCAGACGTCTATGTGAGTTGATCGGTACTAGATCCGCTAGATTGTCCGTTTGTGGTATCGCTGCCATCTGTCAAAAGAGAGGTTACGAAACTGCACACATCGCCGCTGATGGTTCCGTCTTCAACAAGTACCCAGGTTTCAAGGAGAGAGCTGCTGAAGGTTTGAAGGACATCTACGGCTGGAAAGACTTGAAGCCTTCAGAGTATCCAATTAAGATCGTTCCATCTGAAGATGGTTCTGGTGCTGGTGCAGCCATTATTGCCGCTCTAACCGAAAAGAGACTTGCTGCCGGTAAGTCTGTTGGTGTTCTTGAATCCAAATAAACTTGAACTTTAACGCCAGTTATGTTTTAATGACCTATTTTTCTAAATGTACGTTTATACACTGACTTTATGTTGATTAGATAAAAGCTATTGCAATAGAAAAGTCTTGCATCTTGATTTGAAAATGACGTGAAATTGACTATAATTTTATATCTTAAACTATTGCTTCCAAATTGATAGCATACTTCAGAGTCTTCTCGATCAATGATGGCTTTTCAACAGCTACATTGACTTGATCTTCCTCTCCAAAGTATACTGAACCATGTTCCACCTTCCAACCCCGTTCTAATGCAAATCTTTCGGATTCCTTTTCGTTGTCAAAGAACAACAACGCATTTATACTCATGAGCGGTAAGCGATCGTAGGCGATCTCGGTATTGCGCGCAATTTCTTCTCTGATCGCATTCATCAACGTCTCAGTGAAGACGTCGAACTCCGGGATCTTGCTGCCAGATGACAGCAAATCAAATGCTTTCCTGTAGGATCCCTCCATCAATCGTTTCTCGACGTTTATCGGATATGAAAGCAGCTCGTCTTCTTCCAGGTTTCCGATATTCCTGCTTAGGTATTCTAACTGCGAATGAAACTTTGTTATTTCACCTTTCGATAAAAGAACAAGCAAATATAGGCTTATAAGCTTTGATTTGTTGTCAGATTCGGATAGTTTGGGATTAGAACAAAAGTAGTAGACACGAGCCTGTACGAAGAAACTTTGGAAGGACTCAAAATCTAAGGTGTATATGCTCACCAATGCCCCAATTTCCAAAAATCTATTGGCGATGATGAGATCGTTGATATACGTTTCGTTTTGGCTTTCCAAATCTGGGATGAGCAAGTTGTTTTTAATTAGTTCAGCCTTGATCGGTCCTAGCAGTTTCTTGCAACTCTCGTAGTCCTGCGAGTTGAAAGCCACGTTTAGGCTTTTCATCATATCTAGTAACGATGCCATATCTGATAAGAGATTCCAATTGAGCCCTATCACCTCGAGTCTTAAGGTGGCAAATCTATATAGCCCAGTCTTAGCTTACACTACTTCTAGCTATCTACCAAGGCCTGTCATCAAAAGGCCGGGTAATACTTTTACTTTAAAAGATCAATATTGATGGACTTGCTATTCGTATAGAATGTCACGTAAGGTACAGTGAGATCGATGCCGCCTCTAATTTGGAATATAGCGAGACAGATTGAAAGATAGAGAGGTACCATTGATGTAGTTCTTGTTGTTCTTTGAATTTTCCTGTGCTTTGTAAGTTTCAAACAGGATCAGGCCATTCAGCTTGAAACTGGCAAGTTGGCAAGTTTTTTTTTGGTATGATTTCTACTAGTCAGATCAATAATGATGAGGACCGTACATGCTTTACCTGAAATCACTTCACTAATCGCATGGTTGCTTGGTATTACACAGATCACAGTCAGAAGCTCGATTGGAGTTCTGATGTGTTCTACTTGCACCCCTTCTAATAATTTGAGACCATCTGGGTTGTATTTGTCTCTCGTCACTTCACCCTAGTATTGCTCGAATAATCAACTTGGGATTTGAAATCTCCAGCGTCAAGAGGCACACTACACGACCTCGAGACAACTTACGATCTATTGGCGGTCCTGTGCTATGAATGACTGCCGTAAGGCGTGTGTATCCGAAAATCATCACACATACCTAATGCTCATCGTAAAACTCTACACTGACTTTTACTTTCTCAGAGCTACCGCGAGACAGTTTTCTTATCTTTTTCTGCAAAGTGATGATTCTAGAACGTACTGAAGCGCTAGTCTTCAGGTCATCTTTTCCTATTCTGACCACCACCTCAAACTCACGCTTGCCGCGAATGTTGCTGGCAGTAGAGTTATCGCCATTGGGTGTCGCAAGCGCCTCGTCAATGGTCAGGTTCTTGACTTCCTCAGAAGGAACACTGTTTTCAAGGATACTGAAATTGAAGACACCATCTCTGATGTTACCGCCGGGGTGAACGCCGCAAATGACATACATGATAGTGCCAATATATTTCGTCCACCAAATTATTCTCCGTCTCTCAAGTTTATTACCGTCTCGTAAAACAATTCCTTCTAAAGAGCGCATGAACTTTTCCTCTACATCAGGTATATCTCCTCCCCATCTGTTGCACAGCGCTATACCAATCAAAGCACGAGCTCTGTGGGAAAGACCGTGGCATCCAGCAATGATACCCGATGTTGCCACATGCAATGCCGCAGTGGGCTGCAATTCCTTGGGATATGACGCATGCACAAATGCAAGGTTGCACAATGCCGGTGCGATTCTTCTGTAAGTTATATCAGTGAATAAATCCTCGGGTATGGCAGATTTTAAAAGTTGCAGATATTTTTCGGCGAGTAGAGGGGCATAAGGTCTCGTTGCTATGATGAGGGGGTCCTGAGCACGAATTTCTCTTGGAAGTATAGAATACAAGGTACCCTCTCTAACACCACCCTCACTAAAATGCACCGTTTTGATTCGCGGCAAAGAGTCGAAGGCCGCGCTCATTAGCAAGCCAACAGCAGGAAGCTGGGAGGCTCTTCTATCAGAGACTTTAAAGATCTTTGAATCCTTGGATCCTGGTACTTTCCCCTTCAAAAAGAGGTAATCGCACATTGCTGAAAACTCTTCGTATGAACAAGAAAAGCCATTTATGATCGTTTGAATAGGATATTCCTTCGATTGTGAGAGCAGCAGATGGCCCATCCCTCTAAGTCCACCTCCACACGTGAAAAGTTCAAAACCCCCTTTCTCTTTCGCATCATCTATCATATCTTGTGGAATATCTATCTCTTTGACAGCACTACTATAAGCTTTCTTTATCTCGAGAAACAAGGCCCTTTTCTCTTCCAGCTTTAAGCGGCGTGATAGCGCTCCAGCTCCATATGGGAGTGAAACGGGACTATCTGATTGTGAAATCTCGCCATTTATGCACTTGATCCATGAAATTTGTGTACTTCCACCACCCATATCCATATAAAGTCCGCTGACGGTGTTGAATGAAGAAATAACACCATAAGCACCAATACGTCCCTCATCCTTCTTGGTAAGAAGTTCTACTTCCCAACCTGTTGAGTCATAGATTGCTTGTGTGAAAGTTTGAGAGTTGAGTGCTTCTCTTGTGGCCTCCGTTGCCACTACTCGAACCCCTGATTCAGGTACTCCAAAATCTTCGCATATGAGTTTGAAACGCTTCATGGCGGCACAAATGTCCTTTATAGTCTCAGATGGAATTGGCGCTTTCTCTAGTGAGTTAGCTGCATACTGAACTTCAAAAAGAGATACACCCACCCTATCTTTGAAAACGCAAGGCATGATCCTAGCATGATGAGCAGCTTTCGATGATATACTAAATCTAATACCATTGGACCCGATGTCTACTACACCACACAGATTCCTCGAAACCACTTCAGTTTCGGTATCACTATCGGAGATTGCCGACATGGTCCTTGTGGAGCTCCAATTGATATATATGCTAGTGGCTTGAAAGCTAATTACCAATCACGACAATGCCGGTTCCTAGATGCCTTCAGCATTTTGAGGGCCTTTGTAACGAGTAAAGAGATAACTGTTTCCAAGAGGCTGTCATCCATCGACCTGTTCCCTGGCGAGAAACTCGTACGTGGTGATGTTTCAATCACAGAGCTGGATGAAATAAAGGTCTAGTAATGAGATCAGTTAAGTTCAATGTCAGAATCCAGAAACTCCAGACCGAGTCCCAAGTCATGACTAGCGCCCTCAGAACGAGAAAGGAAATTGGACGAGGCAGTAGGTTCTCGCGATGTTCTGGATGTTGAACGGGAAGCGACTGCGACTTGAGACAAAGCAGATCCGCAATCTCTCGGCCAGCGTTCGATCACTTGCTCCAATGATGGAGTCATTTTATAATGCTTAGGTTCAATGGACATTGGTTCTAGTGTCTGGCAGAGCTTACGCTTACTTGTGATGCCAGCATCTGCGTTCTCACCGGCTGCGAGTGCTTTTGTTCTAGTGTTCGCCAGCGCATTCCTGCTGCGCAAGCAGGACACAGGTATGCCTTCTTTGCAGCACAGGTGTCTACAGCTTGTCTTGTCCCTGCATGAATGATAGCACTCGAAGTTCCCATTTGGTCGAACTGTACGGCTTTTTGATGTATCTCTTTTGCTGGTCCTCACGCTGTCGCTGCCGTCCGTTTGGGCATTCAGATAGTCTAATATGCTGTCGTCTGAAGATGGCGAACTTGCAACAGCTTCTTCTAAGTTCTCCAGGCCATGATGCAGATGTTCTTGTGCTTCAGTCGGGGCATTTGTTGATAGGCGAGGGCATTTGGAGATCAGGTCAACAGCCAAAAATTTTGCCTTTTCTCCAATCCCAGCAACCTCTAAACAATTCATACTAAACTCCACGTCATCTTTGTCAGACTCAATAACGGCCTTAACAGTGAAATCCCGCGGTGAGGCTAAGTGAACCAACAAAATCTTCCTGAAGTCCAGAAGCTTGCCTGAGGATTTTAAAACTTCTACATCGATTGACAGATTTTGACCATGCCACGTCGGTGAGACAAAAGTTGCACTTATCTGGACTCTAAATGTCGCAATGATTTGTGATCGTTGCATTTCGTAACCGTCAAGAGCGCATTCCATTTTCAGTTGCGGCAGCGCCCTCACGTCTCTTTTTATCTTCGAGCCGTTTCCTATTTTAAGACCCAAGTATGATTCGATTTGTTGGTCCGATAGTTTATCCAGGTCCTGCAGACACCGTACTCCTTTCTGAACAAGCTTTCGAACCGAGACCAGTCCCACCGATTTCAACTGCCCAAGGACCATCGCGGAGTCTTCCCAACAATTACCGCCGACAGATCTGAGAAGGAAGAGGGCATTCTTCAGCGAGATTCCATCTCCCTTTTCTACAGAAATGTCAACCATGCATTTCAGAAGGCGAAAGCAATGTCGAAAGACAAGATATTTATCTTGAACCATTGTTTGATGTAATGCGAAGGCCCCACTATAATTGGGATATTCGAGGCCGCCCAGCTCATACTGTATCAATAACGACACCTTCTGGTCAGATGCATCAATAATCCGACTCTGTTTTCCACCTGCTAGGTAGGGAAATCGTAGCAGTGGGGAGTTGTTAATTTCTTTGTAAAGCCTCTTCTCTTTTTGTCTTACGCGGATATCAGCGAACTCTCTCGCACCTGCCAACAAAGTCAAAACGTCTTGTGGAGTCTGGCCATCGTTTGCCGACAAAAAGCGCTTCATGCTATCGAACAACACATAATGGCGAGCCATGGCATGCCCGTAAGCTGTGGAAATAAGCTTATCATCCATACGTTCAATGATCCTGTACTCGAGTAAGATATTCAAAAGGTTTTGAACAAAATGGCTGATTTGGGAGTCTCGATTAAGTCCATCGCCCACGATTTGGTTGACCTCATAGTATGCGGGAGGATTTTTTTTGAAACGAACATAAAAGTATGTGTTCCGTAACCATGTTATCGCACTTTGTGGTGAGTATACAGTGTTCAGAGAAATCTCGGCGGCTAAATGCTCAATAAGCTCCAAATGAAGTGCACTTTCAAGTTCATCTGTCCCAAGTAATAATTTCTCGTACGTGTCCTTCATGCTTGACTCGGTCAGAATGACGGCGCAACCGGCCTTCTCAAACTGGGGGCGGCCAGCACGGCCTATCATTTGCAACATGTCCAGGTGAGTATACTCTTGAGTAGCTGATGCATTCCACATTCTCGTGCCCTTTATAATCACCAAATAGGCTGGTAAGTTAACCCCCACAGCCAATGTGGAAGTGGAGCATAATATCTTGACCACCCCATTCAAGAATGAATGTTCTACTAGTTCTCTGTCAGACATAGAGAGGCCAGCATGGTGAAATGCTACGCCCTGTTCAATCAAAGACGCTAGATTGTGGTCCTCGAATCTGTTATCTCGACATTTGTTTCTGCTGTGGAGCCAACCCGAGCAGTGTTGAGCAACAAACTTGGCAGTGGAAACCGTAGAAGCTCTAGTCGGACAGAAAATCAAAACAGCACGCTCTTTGCTGTGTTTGGTTATGATCTCGTCAAGCTTTAGATTGAATAAGGAGTCATGCTGGAACTCATTTCTGTTGTTGAACGTGCAGCCGTAGACATACTGCTCCAGTTTTACCTGCCTATACCTGTCATCAAAAGCCAAAATTTTGGCACATCCACCTGGAGACTTTGATCCCAGCCACTGAGCAACGTCTTGGACGTTGGGTATCGTGGCACTGACGGCAATAAAACGGATGTCATCACAGAGAAGATTCATTCTGGTAAGGACAACTTCCAAAGTCGCACCACGCCTTTCTCTCAGTGTATGCACCTCATCGACCAAAACCAATTTGACCAGCTCAAACAAACGGCTGTAGTCTTTCCACTTTCTTGTCAGAAGATCCCACTTTTCTGGAGTAGTGACGATAATGCTACATTTTTTAACTTTCTCCGTCTCCAAGAAAGAAGTATCACTCGTCAACATGCCAACTGATAGACCCAAGAAATTTGGTCCCCAGCTCTTAAATTTCTCGCAGCATAGAGACTTTGTTGGGGCGATGTACAGCACTTTTCCGTTCCCCGTGGCACCGTTCATCCCGCTGATGAGCCGCATGATAGCCAACTCAAAAAGGACAGTTTTACCTGACCCCGTTGGAGAGGAAACTACACAATTTTCCTCACTTTCATAGATCGTGGGGAACGCCTCTGTTTGCATTCGATTGAAAAATTGGAACGAGAAAGCTGTCCGAAACCTATCTGGCAGTACATCAATCCCCAGGCAGTTTTCCTGAAATTGCTTCTTCTTGACCACTCGCCTTTTCTTCGTCTTCTGAGCCAAATCACACGATCTCTCTCCGTCGTTATCACCCAGAAAACTGCTTGGCTGAGTCTCATCCTGATAATTGGACAAAGGGTCGACCACCCCATCTTTGGTACTGAAGAAGCTTACCGCACTATCATAACCTGAAATATCTATTTCTTCCTCTCTGTCATCCAAAATACTGTTGTATGTTACACCGACTTTGAAAGCTCCGCGGCTATCCGACTCCTTGCCGTTTTTGGTACCTTTGGCTGAATAAACAGTTTACGAGCACAACACTCCAAGAGCGGCTCATTTTCATTCATGTTAGTCGACTGTTCAAGGATCAGAATCTTTCTAAGGGGTAATTCTCTTGTTTGCGAACTGAGTGGTAGCCGCTTTAGAGCGTACCGTTTCCATTTCCTTGCCTGCAACTCGCAGGTACTTCAAAAAGCGATTCAAACTTGTGTCTCATCTTCTCTCAAAGTTCTGAGCTTGCTCAGACTGTTCCAGTCCTGCTTAGGTCACTTGTTTAGGTTTGCCTCTTAAACGTCAGTTGTGAAAGGGAGCACGCGCTCGAAAATGCTGATGAAGGAACAACCTAAAAGTACATCAGACCCTCAAAGTACAAGGGTATAAAGCCATTTGGGTCTCTACTCATCATAAAGATGGCCGCAGAGGACGAAGTTCAGGTCTCGCTAGTTGATGATGAAGAAGACCTGCTTGAATATGATGATACACCAGATGAAAGCCCCGCAGAGGGATCTAAGGGAAGTGCGAATGAAGTGGACTCGGGAGAAATTCGCAAGGCTGCCGAAATACTGCTGAGAAGAGAAGTACCTTACGTGACGGTATCGTATGGCACCGATGTTTTTCTGTTATTCGACTGCGAAACTAAAAACGAAATAACAGGTGTTACATCAATCATCTGTGAAAAGGAAAGTGACTTATATGACTCTTGCAATGGGCTTTTTACCACCTTGCGTCGATTCTTGGAGCGGTTTTATGGTAGTCTGACTTTTCTGTCGAAGGAAATACTACTGGAAATTCCATGTTTGGATTTTATACTATGTGAAGACAATGTTTACAACAGCCAAATAACATTTGATGACATTGCAACAATTTTCAGGATCCTGAAAGAAAGGTCCGAGAAAAACCTAGAACAGAATATCCCACAGCTTCTCGAGACTAAGATTACGGTAAGGCCTCGGTTTGTTTCCAGATATAACGCTTTGGTGGAGCTTACTCAAAGTTCTGCCACTCTGGGAAACATAAAACCATTCAAAAATGACAGCTCACATCCTTTAGTCCTCGATGATCCCGCAGTGGCAGCTGGAGAAACTGTAGTTATGGATGTTGACAAAGACGACGAAGAAGACAAGGAATATAAAGAAAGTAAAAAGGTCGCTGATAGCGATTTGGCCTCGTCTCATGATAGAGCAATAGAAGATGACTCGGATGAACTGCTTGAAATTGTGGACGAGGACATTCGTTGAGAAAAATGATTCTAGCAGAGTCATTGAACAGGTGACAAAATGTCATCACAGAGGGTAAATTAAAGTGATTGTATCTGCAAATTGTGGCAGTCAGAATTATCCATGTCAAATCAGAGTGGCGGATTTACGCCGGGGTTGTGCCGAGGCAAGCGATCATGTATCCGCACGATCCCACTACCAAGGTAATCGCACTAACTCTGATGCCTCGACGAGCATGAGTTTTGAAACTCTAGCGTTTGTTTGGTTTTTTTGTATGTGAACGTGTTTATTGTTTAGTTCCCGTCGCCTCATTTTTCCAAGGGCAAGACCGAAATTGATCCTTCATGGAAACAGAAACATATTAATGTAACCCCTGCCCCCTCTTTATCCAAGAAATTTAGCCGAGGAAGTTGATCAATGTATTTTCCATTCTGGAAAGCTACTGAAATTCCGCCCGAATTAGCCGCCCACGTCGGCGGCTACGGTGTGATAAAAGAAAGCATAATGTTAGAAAGGAAAGGACAAAAGCTACTAAGAAAAACGTGTTCTAATCATCATGGCAGTTTGAGATTACTAAGTGTTAAGCTACCAGAGTATACTCACTCATACATTTTGACTACTGTTCAACTCAAGTGGAAAGCAGAGTATCAATTCCCCAGATGGCCAGGAAAAGAAGACCACACCTCAGATACTAGTGATGGAACGGGGATATTCAAGGAAAAGATTAAATTAGATGATGAAAGCTTTGCTTTCCTGAAATGGGTACAGAAAACCAAGAGCATTAAACTGCTTTTCCCAACCTTTGACAAGCAAATTGAATCTGCATTTATCTATGAATCATTCAACTTAGAACCAGTCAGACTGAGCAAGAAGGTACAAAAGCCATATTTAGGGCCTGAAGAAATGCCGAGTGCCTTACAAAGCCGTATCTCTTCGATAATGGATGAGAAGTTGACCAGTGTAACGGCGCCTCAGTACACTGGTTGTTGGAACCTAGAGCACAGAGGTTTTCATCAAGAATTAAAAAGCTCTCTTATAGTGCACAGCGTCGGTCTCAGATCTGTCAGAAAGTCTTTCAGACTTTCTGAACAGTGGGTGACTGACGCAAAGCTCCGCGACTGTGACGAAAGCAACAAGCGGAGAGAGGAGCAGCTTTTCGACCTTGAATTTAACGTTTTAGATTTCTACAAAGTACGGCTACCTGACCGCAAAGCCACGTCTACACCAATGGGGCAGTATAATTGTATCTTAGGCGATGCCTGGAGAATCCCACGCGACCAACTGAGATCCCTCGAGTGGAGTCCATTGAGGAAGCTAACAAGATCAATATCAAGCAGAATGAAGCGGTGGAATGAAATAGAATGCTACTCAATCAGGCAACCGGAGTGGTCCCTTACTTTCCAGAAGCTGCTTTATAATTCAGTCGATTTTATCGACCTAACGAGAAAATCGCTTGGAACTTTGATAATCAATATTCCTCAAAAGAAAGTAATAAGCAATTTTGAAGGGCAAGTCGGGTACAGTGATACGGAGGAATTCAGGCTCAGTGCACAAATATCCAAACCAGAGCGCATAAGTGGTAACTCCACTCTAAACACCTCCCTGGTGCCCGAGGTATCATCCTTCATTGATGATGATTTGAAAAGCCTGCTTTCAGTGAAAAGAAGGAAGCTCACAGGCCGGAAGGAGAAAGGATACGCAGATGATACTGAAGAGCCATTCAACGTCAGCGTGCTGCGAGCTCTCAATGAGCGGTCAAACAACAAAGAAACCCGGGATCAAATAAATAACATGAAGAATCATGCAAAGAGCCCCTCTCAAGAGCTCAACTCGAACACTACGGCCTTCCATATAGAGGCCTTACACAGCATTGACAAATCCATCCTTATCAACTGCGACCGAATAAATAAAAATCGCCGTGTGATCCAGTCTTTGTACCACAAAAGTGGACTTAAGCTGATAGAGCAAGGCCATTTGAAAATGTGCGATTTCGTCTTAAATCCAATCACCTGTGTTGTGCGGCTCCAACTTGGCAAATTCTTCCAAGTAAAAGAAAACGGAGCTCTATTCTATGAGGATACGCTGATAGGTTTGCTAGCCGAGTTCAAAAGAATAATAATACTGTTGGAATATGATGCAATAATGGAAAATGTAGACAGAGAAGTCTTTTGGAAGATTCGACACCTCATAAGTGGACCGGAATTCGAGTTATACCTAACTTTAAACCATCATGAAAGTGTGAGCAGATGGATCTGTTCATTGGCTCAGAAATATTCAGATAAATACGACGATGAGGCATTCGAACACTTGGACATCGCTGAGGAGCTTTTAGCGGACCTCGAACTTAACAGGTTTCAGATAAAAGTGCTACTAGCAGCACATCGAGTTTCGGACCTATTCCTTATGGTCACAGACAGAGATAATGAGGAGCTCGAGAATATCTTGACACCGGCACAAACCCAAAGGATTAATGAACTTGTACATCTTCAATGGTGAAAGGGCTTTCGATCGCGAACGTACTTGTGTACGGCTCATGCGCTTTAGGTTGGGTTGATTTGACAATTGAATCCGTCAAGACAAAACAGCACGCTCATTGACAAACACGTATATTTACATAACTTTGAAGCAATTGACCAGTGAGACACAACTTTAAAAACCCTAACTACATCCATTGCCACAAGTAACATGGTCGTTTTGGCTGCTTCTATCACAACACGTACTGGGAAGCCGCTACTGTCTCGTCAGTTTAAGGAGATAAGTAAGGATAGAGTGCTTGAACTTTTGTCTAATTTCCAAAGTTTGGTCACCAACATATTATCTGAACACACATTCGTTGAGGACGAACATGTCAGATATGTCTACAGACCTTTCGATGACTATTACATCATATTGATCACTAATCGCCAGTCAAACATTATAATGGATCTTTCGACTTTGAATCTCTTCTCTCAAACTGTAAATCATTACTTGAGCAGTTATGATGAGGCTGAGATTTATGATAACGCTTTTGAAATTTTGAGTTCCTTTGACGAGATCGTGGTCATGGGTTACAAGGAGAACTTGTCGATTACCCAAGTTAATACCTATCTATCTCTCGAATCACACGAGGAAAGAATTCAGGAAATTATTGAACGTAACAAAGAGTTTGAAGCGACTGAGGAGCGGAAACGTCGTGCTAAAGAGATTGCTAGAAGAGAGCAGGAAAGAAAAATGGGTATCGCGCCATCCGGGTTCAGTGTTCCTTCGAACAGATTCATGGCTAGTGATGATCCTAACGTGGCCAATGCTTACAACAGCTATTACAGCCACGCATCTGCGGCTGCCCAACAATCGTATATACACCCTCCAAACGAAGCACCAGCTGAGAGTCATGGGCGCTCGTCAGTGGAAGCGTCTCAACACCATGCGGGTAGAGGTATGAAATTGGTAGGTCAGTCTAAGCGTGGTTTGGCTGCCAACGCTCGTTCACCTGCTATGAGCAGAGCATCGCAACAGGAACCGGAGGAAGAGAAACCAACGAACAATGGCATATTGATCTCCGTCAAGGAAACTGTTAATGCAGAGATTACACGCGATGGCACGATCAACTCAAGTGAACTAAAGGGTGTCCTTGAATTACGTGTGAACGACCGGGAGTTGGCACATGCAAAATTGGTGTTGGATGAAAGCGTCGATGTAAAGAACAGATCTCTTCAGTTCAAGACTCATCCTAACATTGATAAAAACGAGTTCTTAAACTCAAAGGTCATTAGCCTGAGAGATAAAGAAAAGGCATTCCCTTCAAATGATCAAAGCCTAGGGGTACTAAGATGGCGTAAGGTTGGTGCTGCGGATGACAAGAGTTTGGTCCCATTGGAGATCTCAACGTGGGTGTCACCATCCGATGAACGTGACGGAGTTTTCGATGTCACAGTAGAGTTCGAAGTAAATGCCGATTATGAAGGAACATTGGACGAGGTTTCTTTCACATTCCCTGTCTTCACAGAAAATGTTTCCATCAATCCTGAAAATAATGAACACAACGCAACCATCGTTGATGTCAATGAAGATGTTGGTGTCACAATAAAACTAGACTCCATCGCGCCCGCCACTTCTGGTGTCTTCGCCTTCATGATCGAGGCCGCCTACGAGGATGGCTTGTTCCCAATTAACGTCGATTTCAAGCATTCTGAAGCTAGTGGCAAGACTTTAGCTGGCGTCTCCATCGCACGCGTTACTAGCTCTCTGGCAGACAATGAGGAAGCCCTACCTTACGATGTTATCACATCATTAAAAACTGAAGAATATATAGTCATCTAGTCGAGCGCATAGAAACTGTTCGGGAGCTGATATTGTACAAACTCAGTTACCTTAAGGTTCAAAACCTGCGTAGTGATTATACTGAGCCTACGAGTCTAGTAATACCAGAATTGATATTACTCTAATTAGTCACGTGAGCTATTATAGTTACCCGCTGTATCAGATGCCAGCGGCTTAAGTCGAGAGCCATTTCGCCACCCTTAGCAGTATAGATATTTGAAAGACTACTGCTAGCCAACAAACCTGTGCCGTTTGAGACCCACTTAGCACTTGGCAAGATGAATCACGATCCTTTCAGCTGGGGAAGACCCTCAGATGATCATTATGGTGCTTACAACACGGCAATCGCTAATGCTCCAGCTTACCCAAAGATGAACACTCAGCAACCTATAGTGACGGGTACTTCAGTCATATCAATGAAATACAACAATGGGATAGTCATTGCCGCAGACAACTTAGGCTCTTACGGTTCGTTGCTACGTTTTACCGATGTGGAAAGGCTGATTCCCGTGGGCAAGAACACAGTGGTAGGTATCTCTGGAGACATATCCGATATGCAACACATTGAGCACCTCTTAGAAGAGCTGGAGACTGAAAATAACTACGATAACTCGTACGCAGATGATGAAGAGGCTTTGAGGCCCAGTAACGTTTTTGAATATCTAGCAGCGGTGATGTACCAACGCAGGTCCAAAATGAATCCGTTGTGGAACGCCCTGATCGTCGCCGGTATTGAGGACAAGAAACCTTTCCTTAGATATGTGAACTTACTGGGAGTAACCTACTCGTCACCCACTTTAGCGACTGGTTTCGGTGCCCACCTCGCAATACCTCTGCTAAGAAGGAAAATTGACCGCGAATCCGATATCGAGAAAACCACTCAGCAGGAAGCCGAAGATACAATAGTTGAATGCATGAAAGTACTATACTACAGGGACGCACGTTCCTCGAGGAAATATACCTTGGCTATCATTGACAATGATCAGGGTGTGATAATCAAGAAGGGTCAAGAGGTACAAAACATGATCTGGGGATTTGCAAAGGACATACGCGGATATGGTACCCAGACTGTATAGTTGTCTTATAAATGAATTGACTAGCACAATCGCCGTAGATTTTCGAAAGTCTATGTAGACCTGCCTTTGACTGTGGAAAAAGCGCGCCGCACTCTTTGTGAAGATGCGATCTCCTGCATAAACATCAACTTCTCGGATTGAGATTGTTCCCATGAGCAGCTTCGAAGTAATCATTCTGGGAGCATCTGGCGGACCTGATGCCGGTGCCACTCAATGTTTCATGGTGAGATCAACTGGATGTCGAGATCTGCGCTCGATATGTGTTGACGGGGGAGCAGGGCTTGGTCAAATTTTGCAGTTATTAGTTCGAACAAAGGATTCCTCTAGGGGCGAGGTATTGGACAGTTTCTACGCCAATGATTTTGAGCCCGCAGATCAGTTCTTCGATCCTAGAACCGCTGTAAAACTGGGATTTCCTGAGTACATCATCGGCAAGTTGGCGACGTCTTCAGATGGAACATCTTCCTCAAACACGAATAACATGGCCTTTGAAATCTACAACGGTATAAAAGAATACTATATCACGCATGCTCATCTGGATCATGTTGCGGCTATGGTGCTTAATTCGCCACTAGCATGCGATGGCAGAGATAAAGAGGGTAAATCTATGTGGGGTCTCCCGTTCACGGTCGAGGCTATCGGAAAGCATATTTTCAACGATCGGATATGGCCAGATTTAGTTCATTCTGGAGCAGATCGAATTCGGTTGAACGGCTTGGCAGATGGCGTACCGCATAACTGCAAAACTTTCCCCCAGTGGGATATTGTACCATTTAAGGTCCATCATGGAGCTGGCGCTTCACCGAGCAGGATAAGAGTTTACAGTACCATTTATCTCTTCTCCGATAAGACGACAAATCAGTCTTTGATAATATGTGGAGATCTGGAGCCAGATCATGTTTCGGGCGAGGAACCTTTGCTTGAGACGGCATGGAATTACATTGCTGCAAAGGTTCCCTATGAGAATCTAAGAGGAATCATCATAGAGTGTTCAAGCTCCGCCGCAACTAACGAAGAGGAATTATATGGTCATATGTCCCCCGCACTCCTGATCTCACAATTGTCCAAACTAAAAAAGACCTATAACAACCCACATGCTCTCTCAGGCTTGGATGTCGTGGTCACTCATGTCAAGAGGATCATATCCGAGAAGGATCCACGACTGATAATCTTGCAAGAGCTCCGAGAGGCCGCTTCCAGCGAGAAACTTGACGTTCGTATCTCAATGGCCGTCCAAGGCTGCACGTTCTCGTTTTGAGCTAAAGGAATATATATATATATATATATTCTTTCCTAACTATGTATCATCCAATCTTTATATCGCACCACCACCATTGATGGCCTCCGACTCGACTTCACTGATTGGCTTGAAGCGGAATCGAGCAGGTAATTCAAAGATAGACCCAACTTCATTCTCCTGTAATGGCCGGTCAACAAATGCATACCTGGATTTGTTCGTCTCAGCAATTTTGGCAGACGCCGAACCGGTCGGCGAGGTCGAACCACTTACAGGACCATTGCTCTTCGAGCTTTGATAAGGAATCACTTTAAAAGGCTTCAAATTAGTGAGAAATTCCCCGGCAGGCACACAATCTTGCGAACCTGGTAGTAGACCACTCGTTGCACATGGGTGCTCCTTGACAGCACCACTGTGCTTGATATGTGGGTGCTTGCCCACGAATTTGATCATAGGGGTATAGGCATGGGCTAATTTGGCAACAGTTTGACGCATCTTCGGGCCTTCTTTTTTGATGATTTCAGTCTTAAGCTTAGTTGGTGGTTTAGTCAATAACTTTGACAACGAATTCGTAAGTCGTTGGATGAAAGTCACTTTGGCTTGGTGATGAACGTGGAGGGTGAACGTGAAGCTTTTCCAGACAATTAGGCACACCTTGCAACTAGGTTGGCAATCGTTGTAACTGGTCCTTCCGTCGAGAACAGGCTAAGCTTCGACCCATCCCCCCTAGCAGGTTTAGTTTGTCACCGACTGCGGCCCCGCAGTTAAGCCATATTAAACACAGGCCAAGAATAAGACGTTTAGTAAGCTGAGAGTTAGAGGATCAAAGCACCTTGACAAGATCTGATTCATTGAGAACGATGAATAAATGTTGATGAAGAGGCATGAAGCCCTATTGGAGCCATACACACATCACGTGACTGACCACAGTACGGCAACATCAAGAGTTTGAGCAGGTCTCAAGGAGGAGATTACTGATCGCTAGCAAGGATCCAAGCTAATCAGGGAGGCAATTGAGCATCGCTGTTGAAGTTTAAAACTGATTCACACAGGCAGTTTTTGGCATAATCATGTTTGACGAAGGAGCTCATCTATGATTCTGATCTGAATGGGACGTATATCGTCACCTATGGTCTGGTCCTACTGCTCTTTCCCACCTCCTTTTGTACTGGGAATGAATCAACGGATCGAGGATGGGTGTGTACGTGAAGGTAGAAGGCCAAGTAGCTCGGGGGTGCGGTTAAGCCCAGAGATAGTCGCCGGTTACATGCACTTGGCATTCAACGGAGTATTGCTAAGCTTGGTGCTAACATTAGTGGTCAAATTTATGATGGTGGTGCGAGATGACGTTCATTACAGAATAGAAGAAGAGGCAGCGAGGGAATTGAGAGTTATAGAAGCTTGCCGCAAGAGTTACGAACAAAACGGCTGTCGTCCAGATCTCAGGGTTCCCGCTTTGGAAGAACATTGCGAGGAGTGGTACCACTGCATGAATCGCGACCAGAGTTGTAGTGGGAGAAGGTATCAATCTGGCGCACTTTGGGCGAGAACGATTGCGGAGATACTAAATTCATTCATTGAACCGATGAGTATACGATCCACAGTATTGGCTCTCTCGGTGGTCTGTGCACTGGTGCTAGTGACGAATTCTGCATTTGGTTCTTATAGAGTGTACCACTACAGTGGACTAACACAAAGATGATGCGTAACGAAGACTATATGCGATAGAGGTAGGAATAAAGACTGATTTACACACGACCTACACAGGCAAAGATTTCCTCCACTCCTTGAAATCGTTAGTCAAAACGGATTCTCCGTTCACAATACCGTCGTATTCGGCATCGCTCTCATCCATTTCTGTCAATCGCAGGTGATTGTTCTCATACACTAAGGTGTAAGGTTTGATGTTTGCCGCATCATCCCTAGGTATGGTCTTAAGCAGCCACTCGCAAAGCATTCCATACCATTTAATAGCATCTAAGCAAGACGAGCTCAATGCGGGATTGTTACTTTTCAATATAAGAGGTACTTCATCCGTGGCGAACTCTTCCACTGTTCTTAAAATACAGTTTTCGTCACGAAATCCGTAAATAATTCTTGGTATACCGACCAGGAAACATTGCAACCAGGTCTTGAAGATCTTCCGCTCGAATTTACGCGCGTCAGCCGGTGTAGAAACCACCGATGTGCACTTCAGTTCTGCATAATGTTTCAAATTGTCCTTTCCGTCTTCCTTGAAATCGAACACACAGTCAACTTCGGCACCCAGAAGCAATTTTGTACTACCAACGCCAGTCCTTACCACAGTAATGAACTCATCTCCAGTGTTAACCAATCTTTTCGGCCTCTTTTCCAGTGTGGCTCTGTCAACATATGGAAGCGGTCTTGACAGAGTCGCTAAGCTCTCAAATTTGTACCCTGTATACCAAGCGTTCTTACTCTCTGTAGTGGCCTTGCGCTCTTCGTCCCTAGAGGCCACATCCTTGATAAACAGTTGTCCATCGAAAGAGACAACTCGCAGCTCAACCTTGTTATAAGCGGGGCTATCAAATGCAGAAGAAATGAGCTTTCTCATAATCCCTCTAAAAGTAACTATATCTGCCTTAACCTTCTTCTGCTTTTTTTCCTCATAGGCTTTGATCGATTCTAACAAACCTCGAAGTGTACATGGATCGCTAAAGGTCTCGGCGCTGTCTTTAATTTTCTTTATGCCAGCTGTAAGATCTAGTCTGTTTTCCAATTGTGAGTCCGGTAGATAGTAGTATCTTAGATTTGAGTCGTCTCCAATCAGAAATTCATCATTCGAAGTTCTTGAATAACACAAGATCTCTTTGGGCTGTTTAAGGGCCGTGGTTGTCCCCTTTTGCTTGACGAACAAGTTATGCGTCTTACCCATAACCGCAGCAACAAAGATCAACGCTCAAGGAAGCTCTATGATGTGACTTCAGTTCTAAAACTCATCTACTTGGGCTACTTACCTCATCGAGAAGCTCTTAACATGGTGATTTCGTAAAAGGCGATTATCAAAATCATTATCATCATAAGCCATCATTTGGAGGCCATTTCGCTGTCTTCAAGATATCCCAGATCCCACTCAGCCAATATTGGCAATAACTCCCCGCTATTAACTTTATTAGGCTTGATGTCACTTCAATTGGAGTTCATTTTACCTACAACTGGGCGTTACCCGAAGGTTTTTTTTTTCAAATTTTTCAAGTGTCATTGAAATACTAGGAATCATGTCTCAATGAAAGGGCAAGGAAGAAACCTTAAGGTACTCAATCTCGTGTTGCTTTTTGGTGATGTCGAAGCTTGTTATTAATGGTAAAGCACCAGTGGTTGCTTATGGTGAATTGATCGCCGCTCGTGCCGTTAACGCTGTCAAGCCAGACAGCATTGAAATTGAATTTGTTGACGACAAGAAAGCTGCTCCAGCAGTTTTCAATAATCAAACTGTTGATGTTTTTGCCGCGATTGTTGGCGAGTTCCCAAGCGTCTTTACCGAGGGAACTACTGAGGAAATTGCTTCTTGGGCTAAGATCGCCAAGGAAGAATATGTGGTGAAAAACTTCCAAAAACTTTCTGTCTCTTTGGAGAAGTTTGACTCTGTGCTGAATTTGAGAACCTATGTCCTGGGTGGTTTGAAAAGTTCAGCTGCCGATATTGCATGTTGGGGTGCTCTTAGATCGAATGGTATGGTTGGATCGATTATCAAAAACAAAGTTGACGTTAACGTATCCCGTTGGTACATCTTGTTGGAAGCCAATCCAGTTTTTGGAGGTGCCCACGAATTTATGACCAAATCTATGCAAGATCTGAAGAAAGCCGCCAACGCTGGTAAGAAGAAAGAGGGTCACAAGGCAAACTTTGAAATCGATTTGCCAGATGCTAAGATTGGAGAAGTTGTAACTCGTTTCCCTCCAGAGCCATCTGGATACTTACACATTGGTCATGCCAAGGCTGCCTTACTTAACCAGTATTTCGCTAAAGAGTACAAGGGTAAATTGATCATCAGATTTGATGACACTAATCCTTCGAAGGAGAAGGAAGAATTCCAGGATTCCATCATCGAGGATTTGAAACTTCTAGGAATCGAAGGTGATCGCTTAACTTTCTCTTCCGACTATTTCCAAGAAATGTTTGACTTGTGTGTCAAAATGATCAAAGAAGGTAAGGCATACTGTGATGACACTCCAACTGATAAGATGAGAGAAGAACGTATGGAAGGTATTGCCTCTGCTAGAAGAGAACGTTCTGTTGAGGAAAACTTGAGAGTTTTCACTGAAGAGATGAAGAACGGTACCGAGGAAGGTTTGAAAAACTGTGTTCGTGCTAAGATCGATTACCAAGCTCTAAACAAGACTTTGAGAGACCCTGTCATTTACAGATGCAACTTAACACCCCACCACCGTACTGGTACTACTTGGAAGGTGTACCCAACCTATGACTTCTGTGTCCCTGTTGTTGACGCCATCGAAGGTGTGACTCATGCACTACGTACCATCGAATACAGAGACCGTAATGCCCAATATGACTGGATGTTGAAGGCAATGAATTTGAGGAAGGTTCATATTTGGGATTTCGCCCGTGTTAACTTCGTCCGAACTTTGTTATCCAAGAGAAAGTTGCAATGGATGGTTGACAAGAACCTAGTTTCAAACTGGGACGATCCAAGATTCCCAACCGTCAGAGGTGTAAGAAGAAGAGGTATGACTGTTGAGGGGTTGAGAAACTTTGTTCTTTCTCAAGGTCCTTCCAGAAATGTCATTAACCTTGAATGGAACTTGATCTGGGCTTTCAACAAGAAAGTCATTGATCCAGTTGCACCAAGATTGACAGCTGTTGTAAACCCAGTCGAGCTTCACTTAGAAGGTGAGGACGCTCCTCAAACTCCAAAGGTTGACATGAGAGCCAAGCACAAGAAAAACCCAGATGTTGGTGAAAAGAAGGTCATTTTCTACAAGGATATCGTCATTGACAAGGATGATGCTGACTTGATTGAAGAAAATGAGGAAGTCACCTTGATGGACTGGGGTAACGTCATCATCACTAAGAAGAGTGCTGATGGTTCTTTGACCGGTAAGTTGCACTTGGACGGTGATTTCAAGAAGACCAAACACAAGTTGACCTGGTTGGCAAACACCAAAGATTCTGTGTCTGTCGATCTAGTCGATTTCGACCACTTAATCAGCAAGGACAAATTGGAAGAGGACGAGAGTTTCGAGAATTTCCTAACTCCTCAAACCGAGTTCCACACTTCTGCTATCGCCGATTTGAACGTCAAGGACTTAAAGACTGGTGACATCATCCAATTCGAGAGGAAAGGATACTATCGTTTGGATGAACCAGCTAAAGACGGTAAACCATATGTCTTCTTTACCATCCCAGACGGTAAGTCTGTCAACAGATATGGTGCTAAGAAATAGGATTTTTAAGTACATAATGCGATATACATCCCACCAGCTGACAATCTTACGATAAGAGACACCGAAGCGGACCTGGCGAAAATGTTTAAGGACTATGGATGATTATATACCTGACCAAGATCTCGCTCAAAGAAAAAACAACTGCCACAATGATTGCTATTATAAACCACCAGGTCACCCGAGCTATATTTCTGTCTGCAACAGAATCGACACATATGTCAAAAAACTCAAGAAAAACCTTACATCTATCGTTAAGCACCTGGACTCGCTGATCGATCTCGAGATATTCTCTCATGGCAATGTAAAGTGGATGCAAGCTGGGTTCGAAACTCCAGAAAAATTCTGGAGTATCTAATATGCTGGATGATAAGTTAACGTCAACGCGGAGTTTAAAAAGCTTACCAGATTTCTTCAGTAGCTGCTCCCTTTTCAATCCCAAAGTACCATATAGCGCCAGCCTTTTCGGGAGTTTGGTGACGGCTGTCAGAATGGGCGATATTCTTGACTCAAAGCGAGAGAGTTTAGATGATTGCGCAATAGCATGGGATATTGTCAGTTCTATTATATGGTCACCAGATCTCAGTGTCACGATATCGTTGAAAATCCGCGGTCTTTCCGTATCTTTGTCATACTCAAAATGAAATTGCTCTCTTTCAATATCCTGCTCATCTAGAGGTCTAATGACAAGATTCTTGTAATCGGCAAACGCTATATCACCCAAGATGTTCTTCTCCTGTATCTCAGTGAAGTTCCAAAATACAATGACACCATAACGAAAGATGAAAATTTCAGCATGCTGCCCCCCATCAGTTACGACTTCATTACGCTTATTGTTGGGTGAGATATGTAGTTGCTCCCTTCGTTCTCTCATTTTTTGTTCAACAGGTGTTTCTTCTGCAAAAAACTGAGGCTCACTCGGATCAAACGAATCTTGATTCCCTGTCGGGTTAGGTAAGTGGTCTGGAACAGTATTCGGGTCTGTTTCTACCAGAACCGCGTTTGAGTCTAGTTCATAAGCATTTCTTGCATCTTCTAATGTTTCCACTCCGGAGTAATATTCATAATGGTGATCTCGCTGCTCGCTTGTATCGATCAACTTGTCTATTAACGTTTTACCACCAACAACCTGTTTAGAGATATTCGACTTGACTCGAAAACCATCCTTACCATGCAACAAAGGCAAAGTATACGCAACATACAGACACTCATCATACAATCTAGGCGAAACTTCGTGTGTGGTCTTGAGGAATTTTGACATCAACTCTAGATTAAAACCCTCCGCTACATTATACGCAGTTATTCTAGCCAGTTTATGGTCCCTCTTAGCGTGCCGAGAGAATTCATTGTACGATTTTAGCGACGTTGTGGACTTCTTACGATAAAACGTGTTGGGCGATTCGCGGCCTTCTTCTTCAGGGATCAGAACCAATTTCTGAGACGTCTTCGACGTTCTTGATGGCAATGGATTTATCATTTTAGCGTATTGTTGTGGTCGTGTCCTCTCAGTGCCGTAATGCCTTTCTGCAGACGAAATTGACTGCCGCTCTTCCCGTCTACCTGACGGCACATCGGACATCTCAGATAATATGTTGTCAATAGAGATGTCGCTGAATCTACCAGATGCTCTCTTCTTTCCCCCACCACCAGCTGAATGCATCTCATTGCCAGACTTCAAGTTAGGCATCTCATTCCGATTCCGCACGCCTGCAGCATGTCCCGCAAAAGGTGCACTCATTCTTTTCTTGGATGATCTAGAGTCTGTCACCAGGATCGATGGTGATCTCTTGGACATCGGCAGACCACTAGAATCATGCAGATCCATGCCTGCTGCTTTGTAGCTCATTCTGCCTTCAATCCTAGTATCTATTTAAAGTAGCGTAACAACACCAGCTGCAAATATGTCCCAAGGTGTGAAGTCTTGACGAGAAGACTTAAGAGGGCCTATGAAGCGTTTATACAACCTTCAGCTTCCACTTACTGAGCTCTTCCCTAGGTCAATCCATCATATTTTGGCAAGTCATAGCTTACGGAGGACACAAGAGTTGATGAACTTCAGTATCATCAAGAGTAGTTCACTGCAAGACATCAACGTTGATCCGTGAGTCATCAGAACCAACCTTTGTGTGGTAATATATGTCTGATATCGAGGAAGATTTGCTGGCTTTGGCTGGTGCCGACGAAGAGGAGGACGAGGATGAGGTTTTAACTACTTCGGCCAAGAGGAATAAGACGTCCGATAGTGCTGCGTCTAAGAGACGGAAGATTGAAGTAGAAGGGAATGATGAGGAAGATATCGAGGACGAAGATGAAGACGACTATAATCCTGCAGCTTTAAGAAATGATACGGATAAGTATCAGGAGGAAGAAGAAGAAGAGGAAGAAGAGGAGAATCCTTTCCCATTGGAGGGGAAGTACAAGGACGAGGATGATCGTGTTTATCTGGAAGGACTGCCTGAGATGGAACGTGAGACGTTGTTATTTGAGCGGTCCCAGACGATGCAAAAATACCAGGATCGTAAGCTGTTCAGAGAACGTCAAAGAAATATCAGAGAGCAACAGAGAAGTAGATCGCTTCGAGACGAAGGCAAAACAAGATCTTCTGGTAGAGCTACCCACGCTACGGGCCATTCAGATTTGAAAGCAACTAGATTATCTCAACTGCGGAAGCAAAGAGAGAAGAAAAGCCAGAGAGCGGGTAGAGCCCATGATCTGGAAGAGGAAGAAGAGGAAGATGACAGATACGAAGGGAGTGAATATGAGGAGGATGACGAAGAGGAGGATTATGATCCTTACAGTCGTACCTCACATCTCGACACTCAGAAGGATGAAGTGGAGTGGGCGGAGGATCAGCTGGACCGTGATGCCGATATTAGTGATTTTAATAAAGTCAAAATTGGTCGTTCTTTCGTGGCAAAGTTCTGTTTCTACCCAGAGTTCAATGACATGATCAAAGGGTACTACGGACGAGTAAACGTTGGAGTCGATAAGCGCTCTGGGCAAGCGCAATACCGGATGGTCAAGATAGAGAAGGTGTTCATGCAAAAGCCATACAACATGGGTAATTTTTTCACTAATCAGTATTTCGGTGTCAGTCAAGGGAAAGACAGAAAAGTGTTCCAGATGAACTTCTTTAGTGATGGTAATATAACCCAGCAAGAATATGAAAGATACCTCAGAGCTCTTGATGCGGCACATGTCAGCAAACCTTCTGTTTATGCATTAGACAAAAAATCGAAGGAACTTAACGCGTTCGTCTCTCAGCCTTTGACGGACAAATTGACTGATGACATTGTTCGCAACAGAATGTTGTTCAATAAGAAGTTATCGGGATCAAATGCTGTGCTTGAGAAGACAGTGCTGAAAGAGAAATTAAGGTATGCCGAAGAGACAGGTAACGAAAGAGATTCAGCTAAATATTCCGGTCAATTAAGAAACTTGGTTAAGCGAATGTCAGCATATGAGAAACATCACGAAAAGGATCAAAGTGGTATCAAGAAGCTTAATGCTTTGACTTCGAAAAATAGAAAGGTCAATATGGACAGAATCAGAAATGCGGAGCATATAAAGAAAGAAGACGTCAATTTTGACGCCAAGAGTGACCCCTTCAGTAGATTAAAGACAAGAACAAAGGTCTACTATCAGGAGATTCAGAAGGAGGAGAATGAAAGAGCGCAAAATATTGCCAAGCAGAAACAACTCGACGAAAGTCTGGAGGCAATTGCCAAGAAGGAAAGGGAAATGCTCTCAGCAGACTTTAGACGACTTGGAGGTCTGGAGAGAGTCATTGGCAAATTAGAGCTCTCCTTCAGTTTTGACGTGTAGCTCTTTGTGTGTATGTAATTTTAATGGATGATCCATCTTACACGGTGATCATTGAGCATCTTTCGTAAAAGGAGGGGGATGATTCGGAACAGTCTCACTCAATTTTTCCTTGACGGCAGGAGGTGGCATTAAGGATGGAAAGGCAGCCTGTAAGAACGATTCATAACCGTCTGGCAAAGAGCGGTCTACGTCCCATAAGCACACCTGAGATCATTTAAGGTTTATTAGAAAAACACTTGCAGAAACTATCGAGACTCAAATCTATAGTGAGGGTTTCCCAACTTTCACTAACTACTAGTTACAATATTTCAATAAGTTCTTGGATAGAGCCAACATGTTTATAGTCCAAAAAAAATGACAATATAGACAGTTAAAAGGCAAAGTATGGCCGATGAGCCTTTGGATGAGAGTTTAGGAGATAGCATTGCCCTGCTGATTGAGCAAGAATATCAGAAATTAAGCCCAGCCTGTCGACCAATTACGAGATCTAATGGTTTGAAAGAATGGACAGTCTTGGCGGGCATAGTAGCAGTTTCCAGTCATAGGTCATCCAAAAACAGGACACTGCGGCTAATTAGCATAGGAACAGGGGTCAAAGCATTGCCAGATGCACTAATTTCTAGGAGCCAAGGAAGGATGGTTCACGACTGTCACGCTGAGATGATGGTGCTGAGGGGGCTGAACTCGGTTTTACTGGAGCACATTAAGTCACTGGAAAAAGATGCCAGTTTCACATCTGATCTAATAGAAAGGTTGCCGAACAGTAATTATGTGTTGAAGTCAGAATGGGACCTAGCATTGTATGTCAGTACGTTGCCTTGCGGCGATGCTAGTATGAACTTACTGACCAAGACCGACTTCGCGAAAGCTGACCAGAACGTTGAGCTGGCTTTCCAAGAAGATGACCAAGTGCAATGGGTTGATGAAAAGATACGAACCATTGTGCGAGGACGCTTTAATTACAGCAAGCTTGGAGTTGTTAGAACCAAACCTGGGAGATTTGACTCTCAAATATCTTACTCTAAATCCTGTTCCGACAAATTATGTGCAAAGCAAGCAACATCTGTCCTAAATTCACTAACTTGGGATTTGATCAAAGATCCAATCTTCTTGAAGTATTTAGTGGTTCCAAGGGAAGCATACCATTCAGGTCTAAACGGAAGTTTTCAAAACAGACTCGGTAACTTACCATTCCAAGCATTGAAGGTGTTGGCTTGCAACAAATCGTTTTGTGATCGTAAAAGTGAATTGAACGATGAGCCATCATCAATGTCTTGCGTCAAACTGTTTATCGATCAGCAGGGCACGGCCGCAATTGAGCAAGCCATCCTGAATGGCGTCAAAAATGGCTTTTACACTAAATGCAGCAAACCATTGAGAAAGAACTGCGAACCGGTCGTAAGCAGGTACGCTCAGTGGAAGTTGTTCACTGAGATTCGACCGCAGCTAAGCTGTATGACATATCTTGGGTTTAAAGCTACTCAAAAGACAAGGAACAAACTGATACATGAGACAAGAATTCAACTATCTGCTGATGGCTGGGTCAAAACCTGGGAGGATGATTTTCAACTGTAAACTGTCTTGAGCGTTTAAGGCTGCTCGATCTTTTTTTTTTGTCCAACTGGTTCTTCTATTGAACAACATCACGCTATGCAAGTTCAACTATCCTATTCTATATCTGGATCCTCATCATCCGAATCACTCTCTATCACCTCCTCGACATCCTCCGCCTGTTCACCCCCCATGTCAGCAGCCAACTCTGCACCTTGTAGTAAATCGATAAGATCATCTAGTTCGTCACCATGGATGAGGTCAATGGGCTTCTGGTTGTGTTTATTCCGCAGTCTAGGATCTGCACCGACTTCGATCAGGTTCCTCGCAATAAAAGTCCCGTGTTCGGGCTCATCTTCAGCATACTTCACAGTAACGTGCAATGGTGTATCACCATCCACCTTGTTTTGTGGGTCTATCTCAATATTGTCTTGATCTAATAATTCATCTAAGACTTCCCATGATCCAGATTTACATGATAAATGGAGGGCTGTATTTCCAAAAGGGTCTTTGGAGCTGTTTACAAGGTCTGCAATCTTTTCTGGATCATTGGCAAGACTTTCCCAGATCGTTTTCAACAGGTCAATGTTGTTTCTTCTGGATGCCTCCAGCAGCTGCTCACCGAAAGAAGCTCCCTCAGATTCCATATTCAGTCGCTCTATCAACTAAACCCACCTTCACTTCAGCAATCAATGTCTTCAAAACCAATCCGATACTGAATTGGGAAGATCAACAGTTGTTCTTTACCTTGCTTATACCCCTATCACCATCGAGAATGCCATAAGTGTTACACGCGCTTTTTAACGAAGTCTACCATCAGTGAACAATGGTCAGCTACGTAAAAGAAGCATATAGGTACATCAATTGGTATTCAATCACAGTTGCTAGCACTTTGCCTTACTACAAACTTGCAAGATGGCGTTCTTCGCTACTGCTACGGTTCGCAGAAGCTTACGTAAATCATATCCGCCACTTTCTGGCCAAAAGGGCCAGCAAAGTAGTCAAATATTGCAGCAAGCCTGGCATCCAGGTCAGTCTCAGCAGACCTGCATGTAGTAGGTTCTATCTCTTGAAAATGCAACCGCTAGGCCTTGAGTCTTGGTGCAGAAAGAGACCTATGATCAGCTCTAAGAGAAAAGGCTGACCATAGTGTTGCCTGGTGGTCGCTTACGAACGTGCAATTGAGTCAAGAGAGAACGTTATCCTCATACAGGTCAAAGAATGTTGAAGTAGACCTTCTTTGGCTTCTTGGTTGCCATGTCGCGTTCGGAACCATTGAAAGATTTCGATAGGATTTACCGTCGATCACTCTAGAATTGACATCAAAGCAAGGGCAACGAGTCTGAAGCGCCTAGATGGGTCAGGATTCAATCTTCGATTTTAGTCGATTGATAAATGAGGCGCAATCTCCAGATGATCGAGTCAGGAGGGCAAGCGAGACGCAATTGCTAGAACTATGTGATCGCGACGCATCGCAGGTGTTCATCTCCTTGATTGAAGTGGCATCAAACGCTCAAGATGCTCTGTCTTCAAGACAGTTTGCTTTGTTTGCATTGAGAAAGCTCATTACCATGTACTGGAGTCCCGGATTCGAATCGTACAGATCATGTTCTAATCTGAATGAAGATGCCAAAGAGGTGGCCCGAACATCTCTTCTGAACCTATGCTTAGATGATGGACAGGTAGCCAAGCTCATAAATGCCGCGTCCTACTGCATTGTCCAGATCTCTGCTGTGGACTTCCCAGATCAGTGGCCACAGTTGTTGGCAACAATCTATGATGCGATTTTGTGTAAGCATTCCCTCTCAGCACTTTCCGTTTTGAACGAAATATATGATGATGTTATGTCTGAGGATATGTTCTTCGATGAGGGCATCGGTCTGGAGACCATTCGTATCGTTATTCAGATTCATGCTGATCCAAACTCTACCCTAGAGACAAGACTGGCAGCTTACAATTTGTTCCATGCATGTGTACAGCAATTATTGACAGTAGATTCCTCTTCTCCTGCCAAGCGTAAAGAATTGGCCGGACAGTGTGGGAAGGAGGCGCTGAAGATGTGGGGTGAGTACCTACAGAGTCATTCCATCACTGAGCATCCATTAAGTCTATCAATAAGTGGGAGAATTTACGAAGATTTGGCGCTGCTGAAAAACGAGCTCTCAAAGAAAATTGTTCCGACAGCACTTTACTTGCCATTCAAGAAGCTAGCCCTTGCCGATCTTGAGACAGCAGGCAAGGCTTATCTCTCAATCTTACAAGGATTTGTTACTGATTTCCAACTCGATGCCATGAACGAATGCGCCATCCATATGATCGAGTTTTTAACAGCCGTTTGTCACTTTCCGTTGGATACCACGGAGGCTTCAACAATTTGTGAATCTTTGAGCAGTCTGTGCTGTCTTGACAACGATACCGTCACGTCTTGGTTGGGTGATTTCAATACTTACATCTCTGTCGAGAGCGGCCTGGCAGCATCTTTCAGCATCAGAGATCAAGCCTCCCAATTACTTAATTCAATGGATGGACAAAATTATAACATCATTTTTGAGCACATCTTAGTCAAGGTCTCTCGACTTTCTGAATGGAAACAGGACTGGAAGTTTCAAGAGTCAGTTTTATTTCTCCTGCAATGCGCTGCGGAAAACGAATCGGAGCCATCTCAAAAAATTGTCAACCTAATCAGGGAGGCGCTCTCTTTTCTAGGATCGATGCTGTGCTCCGAGGACGCAGTATCTTTTGTTTCTTCAAGAATAATGTTTGTGCTACCGAAAACTCTGGAGAAATTTATGGATCATCTAGAGGATGCCAAGGCACTGACGTCTAATCTCCTGTCAACGTCTCTTAAGGTTGCTGTATCGTTAAATGATGATATTTTCAAAGCTTCATTTTTGATAGCGTTCACATACTATTCAAGTTTTGCTGAACTGCCATCGGTTTTAGGCCACGAAACTTGCCTGTTAATTCAAAAAGGACTTTTAAACTTGATACCACAGGTTTCTGACGACGCTGAAGAAGATACTGATGGAGTGCTAATGGAAGTACTGAATAATGTCATTGATTGTAACATGCCTGAAAACCCTGACGAGGAGATTGTTCAGGCCGAATTCACCTTGGTGCTTTCTATATCTGCCAAGGATCCATCAAACATTCAAACTGTCGTAGAGTCACAGGAGTGCTTAGAAAAACTCCTAGCGGATTTGAGTACGAAGAATTATAAACACTACGCTGGGGCGTGCTTACCGTCATTTTTGAAGATAATAGAAGGGCATTCCCAATTCAAGTACTCATATTCGCCACTTTTGTCTTTGGTTCTGCAATTTTTAACCATTTTCATGAGAAAAAAACCAGTCGATGATCTTTTACCTCCATTGGTATGCGAACATACTTTCGAGCCATTGACAAACATTCTATTTAATGCTGAAGATGATGACATAATTCAACTGGCCACTGAAGCGTTTAGCTACCTCGTTTTGAACACAGGCATTGATCTTATTTCTCCTCGCCTAGGGTCGATAGTCGCAGTTTTAGACAGACTACTGTCGTTTGACGTTTCAGACGTAGCCGCAATGCATGTTGGATCTCTTATTGTCACCATCTTCACTCGTTTCTCGTCGGAGATTGAGAATATGATGCCAGCTATTCTTCAAGCCGCTGCGAAAAGATTGATCCAGGCCAAGAACATATCGACAACACAAAATCTTCTATCTGTCTTTTGCTACCTGGCCTCTGTAGATGCCCAACAAACTGTTGATTTTTTGAGCAACATGGAACTTGATGGTAATGACCAAAATGCCCTGCAATTGATTATGTCTATCTGGTTAGAATCTTTCGAAGTCATCAAAGGCGAGAGAAGAACAAAGGAGAACATTGTCGCTCTGATAAAGATCTACCTTTTGAATGATAAAAAGCTGTCTGAAATGCAAGTTAATGGTGACATAATACCATATGACGGAGATCAGATTATTACCAGATCAATGGCTAGGCAAATGCCCGATAGATATACACAGGTGTCTGTTTACACCAAAATAATTAAGCTCTTCGTCGCCGAGCTGAGCTTTCAAGACAGGCAATCTGATCCTGAGCGGTTTATGACAGGTTCGGGTGTTAATCCTCACGATAACGGATCTGAAGGAGGCTCAGAGGACGATTGGGAAGACGTCGAAGATGTATTGGACTACGAAAAGTTACAAGAATATGTGGATGAGGATGATCAAGGTGGAGTTGATGACGATCAGGGAGATTTCTTCACCGAGGTCGAAAAGGCCTACTGCGATCAAAGCATAAGAGAGATTCTCGTTTCATTTCTCAAAGGAATAGCTGCAAACAATGTCAGCGGTTTTCGGAATATATACAGTTCTCTTTCAGAGTCTGAAAAGAAGATTCTTTCAGAGAACCTGGTATAGTCTATTGATCTTTTGTATAATTGATGATTTAAATTGGTAGCAGTCTCAAGAAAAGTTCTGGGGGCCGTTACTGTCATTGAAAGAAACAGTAGTAAGAGAGATCAAGAGAGTTTCCATGGCTATCTTCGAGAATTTATTACCGGCCAATGGCCAATGGAAGCAAGATGTTACGAACTGGCTTCAAGAAGATGTGCCATCGTTTGACTATGGTGGTTATGTTGTTGGATCTGCACTCAAATCCGCGACACTTCTATGCAAACAAGACGGTGTCTTATCTGGTGTTCCATTTGCTCAAGAGGTGTTTAGGCAATGCCAGCTAGAAGTGGAATGGTTGCACCGAGAAGGTGAAGAATTGAAGCCCTCAGAGACCGAATCTGGTAGACTGGCAGTTGCCAAGATCAGAGGTGAAGCCAAGAATATCTTACTGGCCGAACGAACTGCTCTGAACCTTCTGAGCAGAAGCTCAGGAATCGCCACTGTTTCGAAGAAGACACTTGAGTTAGCTCGAAATGTTGGTTACAGAGGCATTATTGCGGGAACAAGGAAGACCACGCCAGGGTTGCGTCGTTTGGAAAAATATTCAATGCTAGTAGGTGATTGCGATTCTCATCGTTACGACCTATCTTCAATGGTTATGCTGAAAGACAACCATATTTGGTCTCTTGGTTCGATCACGAAAGCTGTTGAAAGCGCAAGAGAAGCCTGTGGATTCGCTGTCAAGATCGAAGTCGAATGCCAAACCGAGCAGGAAGCGGATGAAGCCATTGCTGCAGGTGCAGATGTCATCATGTTAGATAACTTCACTAATGAATCTTTGAAAGTTTGCGCTCAAAGCCTCAAGCAAAAGTGGTTAGGCAAGAAACATTTCCTTCTAGAGTGTAGCGGTGGTCTAAGGTTGGATAACATCGAGGAATACCTGTGCTCCGAGATTGACATTTACAGTACAAGCAGCATTCATCAAGGCTGTGGTGTGATCGATTTCTCCATGAAGATCGACCATTAGTTCTCCTGTAATTAGTTCACTTATGTGTATACATCAAGTAGCGCCGCTTGTGCGGACTGCGTAAGCGTTTTGTACAAGCAGCCCAAGAGGCAGACCAAAGTATATCTAACCGGGCTGATTCGTTACGCCTGTGGAGATGGACAATGAAGTGTTTGAAACGTTCCTGAACAAGTTGGCTCCTGCATCGGCTCTACAGCCCGTCACTTTGAGACGAAACAAGAGACTAGTCCTAGATGACACAGTGGTGGACGAAAACACTAAGGGCATGTTTGTAAACGGGCTCCAAGAGGAATCTCAGTATGCAGCGATGACAGCGGAAAAACTGGCCGTCAGGTTCAGTCAGGGGCAGCAGCTTTTCGATTACGAGAACATGACCGATGTGGGCCATTTGGCTCACTGGAAGGCTTCATCCTTTAAATCAGGGAACCCTATTGAAAATGCACTCGATGATGATCCTGACACATTTTGGCAAAGTGATGGCACACAACCACACCAGATTGAGGTTTTCTTCAGCAAACGAACCAGCATCATTCAACTGATGCTTTACTTCTCGCTCGTCGCAGATGAATCATACACTCCGCGGTTTGTATCTATCTACGTTGGGCATTCACCGTCAGATGCCCTCTTTTACAAGTCTTTGGAGGTGAGAAATGTTAATGGATGGGTTGCATTGGCGTTCGAGGACAACAGAGCTCATGACAAACTCTTGAAATGCCAATACTTACGTCTTGTGTTCCCTGCGAACCACGAAAATGGCAAGGACACACATCTACGGGGAATAAGAATATTTGTGCCCTCTAAGAAGCTATCGATCGGTTCCACTGAACTGATTCAGTGCTTTGGAAATGGTAGTAAGCTAATGACTGAGTGCTCATTAAGATGATTCTCGTCGTCACGTGACCAAAGAGTAACATGGGTTGCTAAGCAAAATTTTAATCTCTGGAGGGTTCAAGGTAATACAAACAAAACAACTTTGAGCTGAGTTGTGTGTGAGCATTGCAACTGCATTTGACAACCACTGCTCGTACTCTCGTCATCACATAGCGAAATCATGTCTGATATAGAGACTGTTGCCAGATTTTTGGCGGAATCCGTAGTGGCATCCACATCCAAGAGCGCCGAGAAAAGCTTGAAAACCTTAGAAACTCAGGATGGGTTTGGACTCACCTTGTTGCACGTCGTTGCATCGACTAACTTGCCCAATCCAACCAGACTGGCCGGCGCCCTTTTCTTCAAGAATTTCATCAAGAGAAAGTGGGTCGATGAGGATGGTAACTACCTTCTACCAATAAACAACGTGGAACTCATCAAGAAAGAAATTGTTCCGCTGATGATCACTCTGCCCAACAATCTGCAAATACAAATAGGCGAGGCCATATCTGAGATTGCGGACTCGGATTTCCCCCACAGATGGCCGACTTTATTGGATGATCTGGCTAGTAGACTCTCCTCAGAAGATATGGTGACCAATAAAGGTGTTCTGATTGTGGCACATTCGATCTTCAAGAGGTGGAGGCCACTTTTTAGATCGGATGAGCTATTCCTTGAGATTAAGGCTGTTTTAGATGCCTTTGCTGTGCCCTTTTTGAATTTGCTGAAGAGCGTCGATGAGCAAATTTCCAAGAATGAAAGTAATGAAGCTGTTCTTAACCTTCTTTTCGATGTTCTGTTGGTTCTGGTTAAGCTATACTACGATTTTAACTGCCAGGATATTCCAGAGTTTTTTGAAGACAACATCGTAACAGGCATGGGGATTCTCCATAAATATTTGGCCTACACAAATCCTCTACTGGACGATCCTGATGAAACAGAAGATGCCAGTGTTCTAATCAAAGTCAAATCTTCTATTCAGGAGCTAATACAGCTTTATACTGCTAGGTATGAAGATGTTTTTGGCCCAATGATTAATGAATTCATACAAATAACATGGAATTTGTTGACCTCCATGTCTTCTCAACCCAAGTACGATATTCTTGTGTCCAAGTCGTTGTCTTTCCTGTCTGCCGTTTCTAGAATCCCAAAATACTTTGAAATATTCGATAACGAGTTTGCAATGAATAACGTCGCAGAGCAGATAGTACTTCCTAATGTTATGCTTCGTGAATCTGACATCGAGCTATTTGAAGATGATCCCATTGAGTACATTCGCAGGGATCTCGAAGGTTCCGACACAGATACACGGAGAAGAGCCTGTACCGACTTTTTGAAAGAGCTGAAGTCTAAGAATGAAAAATTGGTAACGACTGTGTTTTCTGCTCATATCGAAAAGTTCTTTGAACTCTACCGTTCTGACTCATCAACAAATTGGAAATATAAGGATCTTTGTGTCTTTCTTTTCACTGCGTTGGCCATAAATGCTAGTCTTACAAGCAGTGGTGTGTCAGCTATCAACAGTTCACTTGACGTTGTAGATTTTTTCTCTCAGCACATTGCCCCTGATCTTACACAAGACGTTCCAAATGTAATTTTGAAGGTTGATGCCATTAAGTATGTCTACGTGTTCAGGAATCAATTGAACAAAAGTCAGCTTATTGAAATCATGCCGGTTTTAGCCAAGTTTTTGGAGGCAGATGACTACGTGGTTTACACATATGCCGCAACCACAATTGAAAGAATATTAACCATCAGAGAGTCGAATACTTCCCCTACATTTATGTTCAATAAGTTGGACCTATCTGGAAGCTCTGGTATTTTACTGACCAATTTGCTTCGTTTAATTTTGAAGCAAAACTCATCTCCAGAAAAGTTGGCAGAAAATGAATTTCTCATGAAAGCTGTCTTTAGAGTTTTACAAACCTCCGAAGATTCTGTGCAGGATATGTTTCCTGAGCTACTTAATCAAATGCTAAGCATCATTACGGCGATTTCCAAGAACCCATCGAACCCGCGTTTTTCTCATTACGCATTTGAGTGCATCGGCGTTATTATGATTTATTGTTCCGCCGATTCACTTCCAGCACTAGCTAACGTGGTTATGCCCATTTTTTTGAATATTCTCTCTGAAGATATTCAAGAGTTCATCCCTTATGCGTTCCAAATTATTGCATACATCGTGGAAAGAGGTTCCGCTATACCTGAGAGTATAAAGCGATTGGCTCAGCCTATCTTATCTCCTGGAATATGGGAGCTGAAGGGTAACATACCTGCCGTGACAAGGCTATTGAAGAGTTTTATCAAGACTGATCAAACCTTGTATCCCGACTTAGTTCCGGTTCTAGGGGTGTTCCAGAGATTAATTGCTTCAAAAGCTTATGATGTTCACGGCTTCGAACTGTTGGAAAACATCATCTTGGTCACAGATATGGAACGCCTCAAACCTTACTTGAAAGAGATTGCGGTGCTTCTACTCCAGCGTTTGCAAAGTTCAAAGACAGATAGATATGTTAAGAGGCTGCTAGTTTTCCTAGGCCTACTCTCTGTTAAGTTTGGGTCAGACTTTGTCGTCTCCTTTATCGATGAAGTACAGGATGGGTTGTTTGTGCAAATTTGGTCCAATTTTGTTGTCCCAACCTTACCGACTATTGGCAATCTGTTAGACCGTAAGGTCGCGCTGATAGGTATCACCAACGTAATGATTTATGGCACATCATTTTCCACCAAGTATCAAGCATTGTTGCCACCTACTCTAGAGAGCATTGTTCAAACTGCCGCCTCCGATAGCATAGCCAACATGAAAACTGATCATCTTGACCTTGACAATCTAGAAGAAATTTCGACATTTGGCTCAAGTTTCAGCAGGCTAGCAAGCATTGCAGAAAAACCGTTTGATCCATTGCCTGGGATAGATTTAACTCAGGGAGTACGGGTTAACGTTGCAGGTTCCTTGAAGAAGTATAGCCAAAGCTCTCCACTCCTGACAACCATAGCAGTTCAACTCTCGCCAGACGTGCAATCAAAATTGGAAGCTCTACTATCAATTGCCTAATCGCGCAAAGTAGAACCCCTCCATCAACCAGCAAGGGCGCCATCCTCATCGATCATTAATTTATAGAATTATCTACTAAACCATAACGCTGCATACGTGCCCAAGATAAAGATGAATATTTGACCTGAGAGTAAAATTTACGAGTCATTCTTCCTCAACGGCGGAAGCTTATTTTGACTAGTGTCTTGCTGTGTTATTACAGGGGCCTGTGTCTCGACCTCCTTGCTGGCATCTGATAAAGGTGTAGCAGTGGCGGATGATTGACCGGAATCTGACGATTCCTTAGCCTTCATTGCTTCAATCTCAGCGACAGTTAAAAACCTCCCACCTTGCCCTCTAGGCCGTCTCATTGCGTGCTTGTGCCGTGATTCATGCAAATAGGGTTTCCTCTCTCTAGATATTCGTATATTCTCCTCGAGTCGCGCCCTAGCGTACCTTCGCTTGATGATTCTATAATACTGCTTTGCGTTCACGTAAAAAGGCTGTTGTATCGTCTCAGGAAGTTGTGTTCCAACTTTTGCTGTCTCATAAGCACCTTGGACATATTCCGTGTCAGCTTTTTTCTTCTCCACCGATCTTTCCCCCAGGTTACCGCTTACTTGACCCCAAGAATTGTGACCTACGCTCGTATCCGTCTGATAACCAAATGTTGAATCATTAGAACCTACCTGAGGACCCCTGGGGCCTTCTAGCGGAGCCTGCCCATCATCAACTTTTTGCTCACTATTACCTACACCGTCGCTCGTGGACAACGCTTCATCTTCCCGCCTTACAGGGATTTGCGGCCTATCATACAGATACATCTCTGCAGCCTGCGACTCTTCTACACCATTTTTCGCCGACTCATCCTGCTGTTTCTCCAACGGCCTATCTGATAGCGCTATGCCCTGCGCAGAATAAGGAACCAACGCAATGTCTAGCGGCTGATACTCTTCTTCTTCTTCGGTCATACTCTACCCATGTTACCACTCTCAAACGATCCCAGCAGTTGTCAATTGCCCTCTTTCAAGTGTTAAGTTCTTCAATATGCCTGCCATCTCCAGCAAGCAAGCTCATTGATACCTTCCCCAGGGCCCGTATAAAGGTATCAAGGTCTAAGGACTAAACTATATAAACCATCATCTTAACTAATGGCGGTCCTTGATACCTTAGACTAGCCGACAGAGGTTGATGGATACTCCTAGAAAGGCCAATGATGTAAGTGATGAAGGGTCTGAACGGTGGACGCCGTTCCGCGAAAGAGCGATCGAGGAAAGGAGACTGAAAGATGAGTTGTTATTGAGCGCTACTCCGGGGTTGAAACGCAGGATCAAGCGCTGGGATGACGAAAGAAAGATGGCAAACGATCCGCAGGAGCTGAAATCGTATTTGAGAGATCTCAGTACAGCGCTGGCGGTGCAGAAACGAAAGAACTTGACCAGCGTTCTTATCGACGAGGACAGACAGAGACCAGGTGAGCCCGTAAAGCGCCTTGAGAATGAATCGGATTCTAGGCTCCAGGCTGAACGGGGGGTTTATTTGAAGGATTCTGTTTTTTCGCTTCTGCAGGCCAGCAGATCGAGATCGAAAGTTAGACGAGTGGAGTCCCCGATTGTGATTCAAGAGGCGGATGGCATGTCAAGTGCAGATGGCTTGTTGGGTTCTGCAGAGGCTGAATCGAATCCTGAAAGCACAATTGAAGTCACGCATCCATTGGCTGACATTGACAGTCCGGATGCTCCCGAACTGCCAGTCTTCAAAGATGAGGAATCTATGGCAGGAGACAGCGAAGTAACAGATTCTGAGCCCGAAGAACCGGAACCGCTGTCTACATCCCGAATCAGACGGTGTCTACGGCTCTACACCAAACAAGAGGACCTTAAATTGAGCAAAGGAGCGTGGTCAGCCTTACAGAGAGCTTCAGAGTCTCTAGTGGGAGGGATAGCTAAGGAAATGAGAGACGACGAGGGCCGAATTATGCTAGATAGGCAGAACATTTTGCGAGCCTACGAAAAATTTAAGCTTGTAACTCCTAACTCTGGGAATGAGGCCCTCTTTGAGATATGTTGCAAATATTTGACGCTAGAAGATATGAACAAATTGGAAGCTGCTCTTTTCCTTTGAGCAGGTCTCATAATAGACGAGATTAAAATTGACTAAATACAGAAGAATATTGATATGCGGTTCTATTTACAGAAAAGCGTATTTGCACAGCTTTCAAATAGTGAACATGATCTGGACGCAAATTGAGCATTTCTCCAGATACCTGATAGAGATCTGATGCCGGACGCTGTGGAGGCTAAAATTACACTCCATCGCGCAGAGTTCTCTGATTTGATTTCACTAGTCTGTAAAGCTCGAACAGAGAAGATGCTGTGATACCTTGGATTCTCCGGGCTTGGCCTATCGTTGCCGGCTGAATGTTATTGAGGAGTGTTTTGCACTCAGAGGAGAGTGTCGGCAACGTGCTGTAGTCGAAATTCGACGGAAGGACCATATGCTCATCGGCCTGAAATGCCTTAACATATTGATTTTGCTTCGTCATATAAGGATCGTATTTTCCTTGAACATTGATCTTTAGAGCGACATGCTGAGGAATACCAGAAATGTTGACGTTCAGATCTGGGAGTGCTTCAGCTATCTGCTCTAGGCTTACACCGTTGAACCTGAATAACTCCCATGCTGACCTGTTCCTGGCCGAGTTTGCAACGGCGAGGTCCAAATACTTGGACCACTTGCTAGCGCTGAGCTCATACTCCTTAAGCCTGCTTATTACGTCTTCGTAAACCTTTTTATCGGACTCATACTTGGCCCACCGTTTGTCCCCCACAACACCATGGTGGCGACCTAGTTCTGTCAGCCTGAGATCAGCGTTATCTGCACGGACACTAACTCTAAATTCTGATCTTGAGGTGAACATTCTGTAAGGCTCCTCGATTCCCTTCACGATTAAATCATCGATCAGCACGCCAATATAAGCATCAGAACGCGACAGCTCCAGAGGTTCTTTGTTTAAGAGGGATAAGCCAGCGTTTATACCGGCCACGACACCTTGGGCACATGCTTCCTCGTAACCTGTCGTACCATTAATCTGGCCCGCCAGATATAATCCTGAAATCAACTTAGTTTCCAGAGTCTGTCTCAATTGTCTTGGATCCACATAATTGTACTCGACTCCGTAAGCCGGCTGGATAATACGAACGTTCTCCAAGCCTGGAACCATTCTCATCATCCTTTCCTGCACATCTTCAGGCATGGAGTTTGAGATACCGTTAGGATATATCACGTCCGTGTTCAAACCTTCTGGCTCCAGCCATATTCTGTGAGACTTCTTGTCAGCGAACCTTATAATTTTTGCCTCAATAGAGGGACAGTACCGAGGCCCCTTCACAGTTTCTCTGATATGTAATGACTTGTCCAAATTTGAACGTAAGTAGTCGTGCAGGCTTTCTGTCGTTTGTGTCCCATAGCATAAAACCTGGTCCTTGATATCAACTTCTTCGTTCAAGTAGCTCATAGGATGCGGCGGATCATCCCCATACTGCTTCTCCAGATGCGTGTAGTCAATAGTCTTACCGTCCAAACGAGCAGGGGTTCCTGTTTTTAACCTTCCCAACTTGAACCCGGCATCGTCTAATGTGGAACTGATTCCGTAAGTGGGTTCTTCGCCAATCCTTCCAGCCGGATATGCCTTCATACCAATATGGATCTCAGCGCTCAAAAATGTACCAGTCGTAATCACAACCTTGGAACTTTTCAATATTTGCCCATCCTCCAAGATCAAACCTTTCACAGTCCCACACTGTCCAACCTTTTCGGAACCAGTGTGGTCAATGATCAGGTCCTTCACTTTGCCTTGATGAAGGGAGAGATTTGGATAATCCCTGAGCTCTTTTTGCATTTCTTTCATATAGATATCTCTATCGATCTGAGCTCTCGGACCCCACACAGCCGCACCTCGACTTCTATTCAACATTTTGAATTGAATACCAGCTTTATCAGTAACTCTAGCAGCTAGGCCATCCAAAGCATCTACTTCCCTGAGTAGAGTTCCTTTGCCGACACCTCCCATCGAAGGATTGCATGAACACGTACCTATTCTGTCTAGGTATGGAGTCACCAACAAAGTCTTAGCACCCGCTCTCGCAGAGCCACTGGCGGCCTCACATCCGGCATGTCCAGCGCCCACAACCACAACGCCGCTATCTGGAAGCCCGTCCAGAGCGTTGTTTAGTTCAGCGTTCAAGCTGATCCGCCTTTTAGGAATCCTCAGACAACGCCATGAGTTCAAAAAGCCTGGACTTACTCTTAACATCGTTGTAGAATCCAGTATAGACTTGAAAACGTCTCCAAAGCTTGCTTCAAAGGCCTCTTGACTACCTAGTGTTGTAAGAGTATTCGATGCTCATCGATCTGTAACATTGAAAAATCCAAAGGCCGCCATTCGAATCCAGAGAGGGTCATCTTTTTGATTTTTTTTTTTTTTTTTTTTTTTTTTTTAAAATTTTATATTTTTAATTTTTAATCACATATTTATTATTTATTTATTTTATTGTTTTTTATATTATA
>JAKTSM010000018.1:0-75630 GCA_030580195.1 Torulaspora gathmanii | reverse complement strand
GTGTTGTACGTAAATTTGTGAGTATGATTTGGTATAGTTTTTAGGGCAGTTTGTTAGCGCATTGTATACTCGGAAGGTGAGTTGTTTTTTTTTTTGTCTCTTTCCTTTTGTTTTTTTTTTTTTTTGTTTTTTTTTGTTTCTTTTCTTATTGGTTTTTTTTTTTTACTTTTTTTTTTTCAGCTCATCGGTTTTCGTTTTTTTTTTTTTTTTTTTTTTTTTTTTTTTCAAAGCTCCCTCATTGGAACTCTATCTGACCTAGTTTAAAGTGCATATTAAAGGCAACGAGTTTTCGCCAGGTGCTTATCAATTAATGAGTAGAGCAGCCAACGGTGTTCTAGTTTGTCGGGTGAAATTTCATTGGTGAGAGGGCATTTTGAAGAGACATGGCAGTGAAGAAGCAGTCTCACGGCAGCGTCAAGAAGAATGGCAAAGGCTACGGTAACGGTGGTAATAAGCAGTTCCAATTGGTGAATGGGGTAATTACCAAGGAAGACATTACCCCCTTGGCAAGTTCATCGCCACAGCGTTCAACGACGAGCTCAGATGAGGAAGGATCCAACAGCACAGCGACGGAATCGGACCTGTTGTTTTCCCCGATCTCGAGTGCTGTTGATGAAGAGGAGGATGAAGATGAGTACGACCATGAGCTGTTGAGCCCTATCTATTTCGGGGCCTCTTATCCAAAGAGATTTCATCACTCAAGTCACGCTAGCGATCAACTTGGAAGGGAGTCCAGAAAGGGCAGTTTGTGTGGGCAATTTTGGAAGGATCTTCTTGGAAACACGACGAACGGCGATTTTTGGAAAGAAGTTGGAACCACAAATGAGGAGGCAATTTTTGCTTCAGAGCCTTTGCAGGAATTGTCGACTGAATCGTCTCCGTTGGAGGATCACTCCAACACTACGTTGGACCAGTTTATCAAGGAGGATGCAACTGCCCCAGCTAGCTCAGCTCTTTCCGCAGCTCAATGGGATGATGACTACAAAATTAAGCTATTGTGTTACAGGGACACTACAGGCAATTTGAGGCTAAGGACTCAAGAGGACAACTCCAACGTAGCCAGGGGTCTTGTCACGGAATCAACGAATCTGAAGGTTAGAAAGATTCGTAAGGGAAAAGGTAAAAGCAGACTTTTAAAGAATGCCATAAGAAGGAAAAGTGGTGTTCGGGAAATGGTTTCAACCGGTGTTGGGATCGGAGAATTCATGTTGTAGCATATTCAGTCATTCATCCAAATCATTCTGGTCTTTAAATTCAATTCAATTCAATTCATTATAGTCTATGTATTCTGTTCAATTTTTGTTAGTGGTGTAAGGTTAGCTTGTTCAACAAAAGCAGTCCATCAGGGGACCGATTAAAAACAACAATAATACAACCATATCGAAAAGCTTCAAAAATGTCGAATCAGTCTGGTATCACTGCTGATCAGAGCCTTTTGGATTCCTTGAGTAACTTTGAAAGCAATGAATTTGCTGCAATTACGGCTAAAATATCAAAAGATTTCACAGCGGTCCAGTTTGATGGAAAGTACAATTCACTCGAACAACTTTTGAGTGACCTACGCAGTGAGCCGGCTTACATCTTCGTTCGCGGAGTTTTAGAGGATCCAGGACAGTACCACTTCATTTCCTATGTGCCAGATTCTTCTCCAGTGAGGTCTAAGATGCTATACGCTTCGACAAAGAATACTCTTGTAAGACAAGTAGGTACTAGCTCAATTGGTAAACAATCGCTGCTGACCGATGCGGATGAGTTTTTGGACCTCGTCAACGAAAAGAATGGTCAGGAAGACTCAGCTTTAACAGAATCGGAGAAAGCAAATATTGAGATCACTCAGCAACAACAGAGGTTGAAGACAGCTGATTACTATCCTAATGGTAGAAAGCTTGTGTCCCAAACGGATGGAGCTCCTACGTCTTTGGCATTTCAAGTCAAGGTCGGTGATGGTAGTATCACAGAACTGATGAAGAGCTACAACGTTGTATCTTTCGAGATAGATTTGGCGAAGGAACAGATCCAAGTATATGCCAAGCAAAGCATCTCTTCACCTAAAGAGTTGGATATCACCAGAGATCATCCAAGTTATGTTCTCTATAGAAATGGAAGCATGTACTACTTCATCTACTGCTGTCCATCAGGTAGCAAAGTGAAGGACCGTATGGTGTACGCGTCCAACAGAACAGGGTTTATCACGCACCTTCAAGGCGAATGTCATCTGGAGCTTGCCAAAGTTATCGAGATAGGCGACCCTGAAGAACTGGAGATCTCTTCAATCTCGTACTCTAGCCCAGAAGAACAAGCAACAGAAGATGATAAATTAAAAAGTGCCTCGGAGACGAAGTTTAACAGACCGAAGGGACCTGCAAGAAAGAGGAGGATCTGATAATCTTATCTTTAAACATCATATGTATATCAAAACTAGGGTAGAAAGCCCACTCTCTACTAGTTTCGCATTCACGCCGTATCTGGTTCAAGCTGAGTCAATATTCTTGGTAATCAGACGCTTTCGTCCTAAAACTAGACAGTTCTACGCCGTGCTACCACCGCTTAACGTCCTCACGTTTCGCTCCGGTCTCAGATCCATTAATTACAGAGGCAACAGCTTCAGATGAGTCGACACTACCATAGATCTAAGGTGCATCATCCACCGAATAGTTTAAGCAATCAAAGAGGCCGTTCTGCTGCGCATCGACCGCTGTTTTGATCTTGAATCCCATCGTAAGGTCTATCCTCTGCTGGCCAGGGACAACGAAGGATAACGAAGCAGATTCAACCCGGCAGGTTGGGCATCTTAGATCAGGTGCACCGGTATGCCAGTGCCGTATGCATTCCTGGTGAAATCTGTGCTTGCATGGAATGAGTTCCCCAAATTCTCCGTTGATCTCATCTAGGCAGATCGAACACAAGAATTGAATCGATTCTGTCATTACTCTGTGTCAAAAGCTCTGAGCCTTCGCTATTGCATTCAATCAGTACCTTGGGCTGGTTTTTGCTTGCTGGTGTTTGTCCTATTAATATATGCTGTTTTAAGCTTCAACCTACTTCAGCAGGTTGGCTCAGACAATCAAGCAAGAAACTCATCAAGAAACTCATCAAGAAGAAGCTTACTGTACCATGTCTCGCCATCAATTGGATTTGGTCATATGTATGAAGCAGCCAGGCACCCACATTGGCCTACTTTGTGAGAAGTGTGATGGTAAATGTCCTATATGTGATACCTATGAAAGACCAAGAAGCAAGGTTAGAATTTGCGAGCAATGTGCTTTTGGTAGAAGCGGTATGAACTGCATAGTATGTGGGTCCACGGGTGTGACGGAGGCGTTCTACTGTTGGGAATGCTGTAAGTTAGAGAAGAGCCGTGATGGTTGCCCCAGAGTCCTTAACATTGGTAGTAACAGAACCGACAGACATTTCGAGAAAAAAACACTGAATAATACGTGAAACCATCTTATGATCTCACACTTTCAGATTTCAAAATGCCTGAGATATTGAAGAAGCTATAAATCCTGTATTTTGTCACACTGCTGGGCTCTATGAAGTGGTCTGATCCTTGTATCCCTCCAAGAAAAAGCCACTAGTATCGAACTCAAAGCTGTCGTTAGACTTTGAATTATCCTCGGTATGGTATGCTGGTATGAGTTCTTCGTTGAATATAAAGCTCTCATTGATGGAATTTACGTTGTTTCGAGACTCAAAGTCATCCGTTTCGGGAGGCCTTTCCAAGCATTGTTCAAACGCTGCATCCACTTGTCGAATTATTGCTAGATAAACTTCATTCCGCTTTGTTTCATATACTAGCCAGTCCATTCTTACAGCCAGCTGTCTGATATGGGCTGTTAAATCATTTCTAGTTTTGTAGCATAAAGGCATACACTGCCTATAAAGTGGCATTACGGTTTGCAGTTCTTGAAGTTTTATTGCTTTTTCAGCCATAGTATGTTCCAACTTACTGATTCTTTCCTTCATCGAGTGTTTCCTGAGTGATATAACAGTGTTGCCCAAGCAACCAGGCTTGTAGTAGCAACCATCGTAAGCGGCCATCAAGTTGATCGAGTCAATCCAATTGTCTCTTTCATACTGATTGGAGCACTTCCACACACCTACTCTTTGTGAGCCGTAAAGGTGCATCACACAGTTAGTCGGGATTTCGGTCATTTCCATTCCTTCGCTATCATCGTCCGAAGCAGGGAAGCGACGAATACCGCTCTTGGCCGTTTCGTCCTCTTTTCGAATAGCAAGGAGGCCGTTGCAGCAGATCGGGGAATCTGGTATCATAGATGCATTAGGCTTGTACTCTATAATGTAATTGGATGTGTTTGTTTTCTCATCCTTCACAAGTTGGGGAGTGACCCAGTCCATAGAGTCAAATACTAATAGCCCAGACGGAGTGAGAATTGCATAGCCCTTTTTCCACGATGGTCTGTGAACTGAACCCACAATAGAAAACTTTTTATTAATCGTTAATCTCTGAATCTCGCCCATTTGAACAATTTTCAGGTATCTATAGTTGTCATCATACTCGTTCAGTATCTCGAAATTTGTCAATGCGACTTTTGACAAGCAGTCTTTGCGTATTTTGAGATAACCGCCCTTGGTCTCTTTGAGAATCGAGAAGTACTTATTATATTTGTTTTTCCTGCTGGTCAATGGCCTTAAAATGCAATCGTCATCCCAGTACTTTTTAACCTCAATGCTCATGTCTATTTCGGACAGCGAGTCCCCTAAAATATGCGAGTACACGTCAATATCATCCTGTAAGACCGATGTGCTACTGCTGGAAGTGGAAATTGGGACGTGTGGGAAGTATGATGAATAGGAATTTGAAGAAACGCGGCCACGAAAAGATGAGCAGACGGGTATTTGATCCTGATACGCCATAGATTCAGAGGCGTTTATAATATCTCTGGGCGAGTATGCTGGTGACGACTGAGACTCTGGAGCTTTGTCCTGAGAAGCAGAGTCCGAGCTGCTCAACTGTTGATTGAGTGAGAAAAAATCGAACTTTGGTGATTCCTTTGCCACAATATTATCATGGTAGTATTCAAGAATCTCTTTGGGTATCTTACATCCATCGGATTGCCGATCCTCGTGCACTAGATCAATGAACTCCGTTTTTGTCATCTTGAACCGGTTTCTTGGGTTGAAGTAATCGGTGTGTAACATAAGAAGTGAGAAAAGTAAGAAATACACTTGGTCTGCACTCGTCCATGGACAAAAATCTTCAGTGGCCTTTTGCTCCTCATAGTAAACTTGACCAAAAACCGTTAACAACCTATCTATCTGCTGGGTTTCTTTCGGTAGCTCCAGAAACATCAGGAATTTCCGCAAAGAGATATCCAACGGGTCGTAGTCGAAATCAAAATAGTGGGTAAGGAAATACTTCAGTGCCTGCAGCTTGAATGGATCGTTCTTGTTGGAAAGAATCACACCTATGAACTTACCAAACTGCCCTAATCTGACCAGATATTCCTTTGGCGATTCGCCAGATTCCGGTTCTGGCGGCTCCGGGAAATCGTCTAGTGAAACGTCAAATTTTGGCGTCACAGTCTTGATGGATGGGCCTTTCATCGATGATGCACTGGATGTTCTAAGGTTGACAAAACTACTAAAAGCATTGACCAAGGAACTGCTTCTTCTCGAGATGAGCGGCTGATTGACCGCTTGCTGAGAACCAGTCGATGGGAATGGGATACTACCGTTGGACAATCTTGGCGGCGTCGGCGGGAACGCATCCTGGACCAATGCTATGCTTGGAAACTGAATATGCGAGCTGTTCTGCGAGCTTACGAGTGGAGATCGGCTGGCTTGAGAATTGCTGCGAGATCTCCCTAAGTGAGCGCTGATCGAAGACAATCGATCACTTCCTCCAGACCCTGTATAGTCGGACACACCTACTGTTCGACTTCTTCTACGGCCAATGGGTACAGACCGCAGCTTTGAGCCCTTGATCTCCATCGACCCGCTTCTTGAGTGATTGAACGCTCTGGTGGTATGGGACTTGACCAGCGGCTTGTTCGGTGCCGTTACCGCTGAACTACCGCTAATTGCGCTGCTTGAGAAGCGAACCGATGAAGCTGTTGAAGCATGTCCAGGGTCTTCAGTCTTCACGGGAAAGTTCAAAGACCTCGTAGACCAAACCGAACTACTAGAATTAATCTCGTATACAAGATCACGGCCCATATGAGACATGTCGAGGCTTTGCCGCTGATTCCTTGGTTCCAACTCTTGAGCCACCAATTCATTCTTACCTGTGTCGCCATTGCGTGCTTCCCGATCGCCAGATGCCTGCATGCCATTTTGCGAAAACGATCTAAAAGATGTGAGATCAGGAATGCTCATCTTATTCTTCAAGCCTCGCAGCTTCCCATGCCTCTTACCTGAGCCATATGCCTTTGAATCCCCCTCTTGACCTTTCCCCGAGTCCTTTTCACCATCTCTAGCCTTGGCGGTCCCCTTATCCTCCTCTCTAATCGACCTCGACAGCGGTGAGCTCCTCTGAGTATCATTCCAAACCATTGAAATACCATTTTTGGCATGGCGCCTTTCATGTCTCGATTTCCCCCACCTCTTGTGCTTCTTCTCCTTCTTGTCGCCTATTTGCACTCCTCCGCCGTCAGAATCGTCTGATTGACTTCCTTGGGGGAAAAGTCTCAACTTCATCAACATCGCCAGTGATTGGTTCATTTTTACTGATCCGATCCCATGGATCTCACGCTGAGTTCTTTCTCCTATACGCTACTACGGCTTCTGTCAAACTCTGAGAGCGACCTAGCTTTGTCGTTTCCGCGCCTGCTACCCACCAACAAGACAACTCAGTCGAATGTACCACTGACAGCGCTCTCACTTGCTTCCAAGAGCTGTATCTTAACGGTGGTTTCTCCTATATTTCTTACTCGCCTATGCCGTTTAGGAAAAGAGGTCATTACCCTAAGCAGGCTTTCAAGGGAACGAGGAAACTGGCTACGTGGTACGCTTACAAGACGTGTTGTCTGGCCACGAAACTGTAAGACCCTTAAGATGTTCTACACTTGGGCCCAGATGTCAGAAGACCTTTCTCAAGTGTTTGTCTTGGCGTCTGCCCTCATGCCAAGCATTGATGGCGTTTAACGCTCCGAGTCGAGCGGCTAAGAACAAAGGCGAGCAAAAAATGATTTCGCCCAGGATCGAACTGGGGACGTTCTGCGTGTTAAGCAGATGCCATAACCAACTAGACCACGAAACCAGGTAATTGATAGAATATATTACATTCTCACTATTCTATGCTCATGAAGTTCAGTCATTCCAACTTCTGTTAGACCCTTGGTGATGTGAGAAGTATAGCCATATTGAGTTAGATTACTTGAAGGGTTTGATCTAAACGCAGTCATAATCTATTCCAAGAAGCCTGGCGTGTGGAGCGCTGGATTAGTTTGATCTGTTTGATCTCGTCCTTTCGAAAGTCTCGAAAAAGATGAATATTCACTTGCTGGAAAGAGTCCTCCGGAAAGACTCGATATGAACCTTTTGTTTATGAACTAGGTTGCAACGTGAATGCGACCCGTGCTTCACAGATGGTAATACTCGCTGCCTCGAAAGATTTCAAGATCTCGTCTTGAGCATAGTTGACAAGGCGTTTCTTCAGACTAGAAATCTGAACCCCCCGATGGCGATCCATCGTTTATCAATGGAGTGATCAAAACGTTGCAAGGCTATGTATCCCTGAGGATCTTATTCTTTGAGCACTTTTGTATGGCTCCTATGTTAGTGGCTAATTCTAGACGAAAAAAGGCTTATTAACTACTTATCAAAACAAAGAATGATCAATGGGTTAAATCAGTGTAGCGTTTTTTGGATTTGAGCTTTAAATCGGTCGGTGCAACTTGGAACTGCTATTGGACTGACTAGAGTGAGGATAAATCCAGTTGTTGTCATACAAGATGTCGAAAATTCTAAATCCGACAGAGGAACATTACCTGAAAAGAGAGCTGCTTAGGTACCAATTGAACCGAGAATTCGCCGCTCTTGATGACAAGTATGCTTTGAGGAAGTTTGGATATCCATTTGCTAGCGAGGATCCTAAAAACAAGGAGTCGTCCATGAAACGAGTCTTGAAACATGCGAAAGGGACAATATCGCCTAGATCTAGTTCGAACAGGAGCTCGCTAGATGAGGATAATGTTAGTTCAGATGGTTCGCAGTTTCAGACAGAGTTCCCGATGTTGAGTTACGTATTACAGCGATTCATCATACCCTTTCCCCTATTGTCGAAGAGTCTGTCATCAGATGAGGCCTTCTGGCAAAACAAAGTACAAGTATTCTTCGAGCATTTCATGGAGCTTGGATTCAGTGATAGCTACAATAGAGAAGAATCTACGAAGCGTAAGAGAATATCGACAAAACTGAATAAAGCTTTGTTGTTGTTGTTCAACTCAGGTATTGGAACCTCTCAAGAAATAGAGTATTACTGCGAAGATAAGTTCATGCTAGAGCAAAATGAGACCAAGAAGAGCACAGCGGTTGAACAGTTTGTCATGCCAAGTAAAGAAAACCTGCAGTACCTGGTTACCAATGAACCAATTTTTATTGGTGGATGGGATTTGAATATTGTAGCGGTCGTGCACGAGACGACTTTGTTTCCAGATAGAAATCCGGCTGTCAAATCCCTGAAAACTACGCCATTGTCACCCAAATGGTTAAAAAATACCTTTGGCATGGCCCCTTCGCCAGCGTCGCTTTTATCCAAGCTGAATATCAGAGATTCAGGTGGTTCTGCCAAATCAACAAAGAATCCACATTATTTCATTTTGAAGGCTACAAAAGAGTCGAAACCCAAGGAACATTTTTATACGGCAAAGACTTATGAAGAGTTTAAGCTGTTGTCGCAATCGTTGAAGGGAGAGTATCCAGGTAAAAAAGTCGTTCGAGTGCCTCAGAGAACGAAAAAAAGTGTTCAGGCGTTGAGTATCTATGATTCTTCGTCTACTCCTAGGGGGAAAGGTGCCTTAAATTCTCCTGGTGACGTCTCTCAAGAACATTTGACAGGAGAAGCTGAAAATGAGAAGAATGAAGGTGATGATGGCTGCGATGGCAATGACGAAGATGAGGAAGATGATGGCGACGACGAAGATACTGACGTTCTAGAGGAATTTCATGATGCACGCGAATTCAAGGAAAACACTCTAATATGTGAAAGGATGCGGACTTCGCTAAGGCAGTATTTGCGAACATTATGCGCTGATAGTGAAATTGGCTCGAGCTTGATGCTCTCAAAGTTTCTTACTACACCTTCTCTGAAGTATGAGAGTTTTTCTAAAGAAATTCGGGATGACATTGCCCAACGTAGTGCAGTCGATGTTAGAAATCTCGAGATTCAGGTGAAATTCCAGAAACTTGCTTTGGAGAAGTCATTGAACCTACAGGAATCGATGAAGGAATTCAAGACATCGCTACTCAGAGATGAGGGCTATCTGTTAGGCTTGATGCAAGAGCTTAAGGTAAAGACCAGGATGCGTGACTTATCGCCATTGCTATTGAGTTTTGTGGAATGGTGCAAAATTTACTTGTCGTCCACGATCTATCAGATTTTTCTAGGTAATGACAGTGGCTATGAATTTTACAATCAGGTCAAGAAGTTACATAGGCTCATGCCATATGCTGTTATGGGACAAATATTGAAATTGACCAATCCGATGGCCATCATGAAGGCAATGATAGATTTGTTTATGGCCCAGCCTTTCGGAAGTCAATCCTTGCTTCAAACAATGTTTGCAACAATCTTATCGGATGACTTGAGGAATCAAGAGAAAGTTATACAGGAGCTTGAGGCGAAGATAACTGAAGGCTCGGAGCTTAATGTGGAAATCGTTCAGTGCTTGAAGGCGGTCATCTTCGACAACGATGATGGGCAGATATTAGATATGCAAAGTGCACAGGAAGAATCGGAAACGACAGAATCGCCGATTTCTCTTGTTATTCTTTTGAGAAAAGCGGAGTCCGGAAGTATCTCTCATGAAGCAGTTGGTGAAGTTATTGAATCTTACGCCGCTTGGAAATCAAAGCAGAATGCAAATAACGACTTACACTTAAGTGATATGAAAGATGACGGCGCCTTATTTTCCCGAGTCAAAGAACTTTTGCAACTCTACGTCAAAGAGCGCGATAAAAGGTTGATGAAAAAGTTGTGGCAGGACCCTGAACTGTCGCAGCTACTCAAATCGATTATGGCACTCCTCTATGAGCCCATGGTAAGGATATTTAAGGTTGCTAGAGTTGATATTGCCCTGAGAAATTTTGAAAAGTTTATGAACGACTTAATAAAGCTAATTGATGGTTACCTGGATGGCCAACTAGGAGCTTCAACACGATTTAACGTTGTTGAGAGTATCAACGATTTGGTTACAAAGCACGAAGATTCGTTCCTCGAGTTCATTCATGACGTTTACATCCATGACTCGGAAGGCATATTCGAAGGTTTCGTTACCTGGATAGTCGATGTCGTCAAGTTTTTGCAACAGAGCAAATACGGACCAGCAGACGTAAGACTTGATTTTGATCAATTGTTACAAAACTCTGATATTGACGTTGATTTATTAATCGAACAACTCGACAAAGTTATAGAAAAGAAGCAAATTGCTCGGAGGGCCTACAGAAAGCTTTTGGATAGGAAGCGAGAAGAAGACGAAGCCAAAGTGAATCGTCATGCAACAAAAGTTGTAGAGAAGAAATGGAAACAGCTTAACTCTTTCGTGATGCCCTCAAACTCTGAAACTTTAGGTCTTCAAGACGGCGATCTTGTGGATCTGGACCTTGATGCAGCCGATTATGAGAACCTATTTGATGGTCGCGAGAAGGAGTTGGAGAAAGAGTACCAAGATTTGTTGAATAGGGAAGTTGAGGAAGGTGAAATTATGGAATTTGGCATCCGGGTCTTCGAGGGGGAACTGAAGAAAGTACTTTCCCTTGCAAATTTTTAATACAACTGTATCGCTATACAGGTTTATATCCTGCCTAGAGCTCTGTCTAGGTCAACGTGTTTATTGATGTTCCTGTTGTTGTTTCATCAGTATAGCTTCACGCAGTGACCCAAACGGATTCAGCTGAAAACTGGAGTTATGTAGTATATCGCTCATCCTCGAAGTTTCCCTTATCGATAGCAGTTTGGCACCTTTCTGATTTCTGATACTTGGCTCGTTTTTCCGTATCCTAACAAACCCTGGCTCGTCAGCACTGGCTCCTGGTTTTGAGACAACGGTGACTGACTTCTTTTTGGATATTGAGCGCTCGTCGTCAGCTTCATCGCTGGATGTGCCTATCAAATGCTGTTTCAAATCGTCTTCCTGACCCAGAGACGTCAGCAGATCGCCCATCTTGGGTTTGAGATCCTCTCTCAGCTTCCTCTTACGGCGCCTTATGGCGGACTTCGAGATCCCAGCAAAGTCATCGCGTCCAGTAGACTTCTCCATCACTCGTTTCAGGAATCCCTGCTGTTTATTTAACAGTTTTTCTCTCTTGGATTCCCTAGGTTGGTGTAAGAATGACCTTGAGCTGGTATCAATTTCCTCGATTTCCGCTTCTTCATAGGTCTTTGCTGCCGCTGCCGCTGCGGCTTTGTTCCTCAATGTCGTTCTCTTCTTCGCTACCATCTTCTACAAGCTCTCGAACTGAGCTAGCACTCAAGAACTGCCTACAATTCTTCTTGTTCAACTCGAGATGAGATGAGATGAGATGAGATGAGATGAGATGAGATGAGCTTGGAGTATCTTCAACAAAATCACGTGATGTGAAAAATTTTTCATGGTAGAATAGCTTAAAACCTTGGCAACTTGAATGATAACAACACTATACAGGTAAGAAACTGGTACGATCGGTTGTCTTGATTGATCTGTGGAGAGATGTCGCAAGGAAACTCTGTTACTCGAGCCTTGACCATCACTGGTGTGCTTGCAGCTCTGTCTTTGACCAGTTATGCGGTGTATTTCGACTACCAGAGGAGAACCAACCCAGAGTTTAGGAAACAGTTGAGACATAAGGTGAAAAAGCAAGCAGCTTTGAAGAAGAAAGAAGAAGAGGAGGCTAAACAGGTGAAATTACAAAATGTGCGTGAATTCCTGACACAGGAACTAGCCGTTGACCCTATTCCAAGTGATCCGGCACAAAGGGAGACCACTTTCACCACAAACGTCGAGCTAGGTGAACGTTTGTCTATGGCAGCTGGCAAGGAATTGGAATCTGCATCTAAATTTTACAAAGCTTTGAGCGTTTACCCCAACCCAGCTGATTTGTTGGGCATATATCAGAGAAGTGTTCCGGAGGCGGTCTATGAATACATTGTTATGATGATTGCCATCCTACCACCAGCTAACATCTCCACTTTTCTAAGTGGCGCTAAGGATCAAGTCGCAGCACAAGAGGCTGAGAGCGCTGCCATGGCCGAGGCTAACGAGATTGACGAGTGATCTCGCCACTTATCATTCACTTCATGATACAGGCACCTTGCTGTTATTCTTACTCTTGCACATCTTCAGCAATCCGGGTTCTGGTTGTCACTTATTTTTTGTACATAGCACATATGCAAAGCAAATCTCAAGACTTCGATCGATCATCACTTGGGGATGTACCTAACGAGACCTCTACACAGGTAAATACCGTAGGCAAACATACCACAGACATTGGCGAAATTGAATAGTAGACTCATTCCGTGATACTTGCCAAACTGCTTACGCAATGGCTCATCTGCAGCTTCTAATTCGTCGCCCTTCAATCTTTCAGCTACAGCTTTCCTTTCCTCCTTGATTCTGCGAGTCACGGGAAGCAACCAGCACAGGTTGGCCAGTCCACCAACGGAGGCAGCAGCCAATGCTGCCACAGATCCAGTCGTGAGGGCGAACGGTGCCGTTAAAGCCAGTAATGCGGGAGAGAAAGATTGCATCTGGAAGAAGTATGGGAACACCTTATTCTGTAAAGCGGAGAAATGTTCCTTGCCAAGGGTCTTGAATGCGATTGGAGACGCAACATACGAGTAGAATGTCGTACCACCAAATCTATCGAGAGTGTTAGTCAAGTGCATCATCGGTATACTACGAATAGCGCAAATTTCACATACACAAAGGAGTAAAACAAAAGGTGCGAAGTAGGTTTCAATAGAGACATCTAGTGAGGTTTAACACTGGTTTAAAGCTGATAAGCTGACTTCAATTGTCTTCAATTGCTAGTAATCCCATATACCTTGGCAATCTCCCTTTTAACTATGGGGATATCGGTCACATTCGACGAAGAGGTGTCAAATTTCAGTCTTCAAGATACCTGAGAACTAGTAGTCAAGATCAATGAAGTTTAATGAGTAGAGGAGGACCGGATAATCAATTGTTTGAGTGTTGAGAATGGTGGTCAAGGCTGTCAAGCAGGTTTCTATTGCCAGGAACGGTGTTGGAGCGTTTGTGTTTCCATGTAAAAAGATTACGTTACAGTATTGCAATTGGGGTGGATCATCACAAGGTATGAGAGACTTTTTGGTGTCGAAGAGGCTGAACAATTTGAGTGCAAAATATCCGTTTATCCAGTTTGAGGTTCTGAGAAAATCCGGGCATCCATTGCTGAGAGCACAGTACAACAACGGACGTGAGAAGGTCATATGTGTGAGGAATTTGAACATCGACAACGTTGAGAATAAACTGAAACTGCTGAAGGACTCAAGTGGTGATATTCTACGCAGGAGAACAAAGAACGACAACGTGGAGACCTTGAATAAGAGTGTGAGAGGTGTTTGGTCTCCACTGCACTCGTCTATGAGATACAGGGTGTAGTGGTGTAGGTAGCTTGTAAATATTAATCATTACCAACTAGGACGTCGGGTTGTGATATATACATAAATGCAGGATGAGGCCCGCGAGAACCTAGGCAGAACTTTTGTATTCTCTCAATATGACAGGGACTGATGACGGTGGAAGAGCTCCAAATTCCGTGATAATTTTCTTGATGTATTCCGGTGGAGTGAGGTCGTACAAGATATTGACGATGTTTAAACTTGGAATATCTTGCCATCCGTCTAGGATGTTGCGGTCGCTCTCGTCATCCTCTTGGGCATGGGTATGAGTGGCTGTCGCAGCTCGACCATTGTTTGAGTTCTTGTTGTTAGACTTATTCTCCTGCGAGAGCTTTTTCTTCTCTTCTTGACGCTCTTTCAAAAATTGCTTCAATAGTGTGCCTCCAACGTTGTTTCGGTCAACGAGGCTTCTGGAGTCTATGGTAGTAAGATCTTCGGGATCAGCAAGCTCATTGAAAGTGACACTATCCAGTTGTACTCTTTGAGAAAATTTCAAACTTTCACAACAAACCAACACAGGTATATTACGTCTCTTGGCACTCATCGCCAACATTGCGGTACCAACTCTTGAGTACAGGAATCCATTAGACAAAATAGAGTGTGCACCAAGGAAGACGAAGTCTACTGACATGTTCAGGATGTCATCCAAGCTGGTTATCAAGGCATAAGTCACATCAACACCATGGCTCCTTAGAATATCAGCCATCTTTCTACCTTCAAACAATGGCCTGGAATCCACGACAATCACTTTAAACTTTTTCTGCAAGTCCACGGCATTGTGAAGCAACAGATCCGTCAAAACCTTCGAGGAACCGTAGGTGACAATAGTGGAGTCATTCTCGACATGGAGTGATGCAGATCCAATGATTAATTGATCAGCGAGTTCGATCCTTTCACGGGCAAATTGGGCTATCTTCTCACAGAGATCTTGCTTGGCCTCTTTATCAGGTGTTGAAGGATCGATAAGAGAGATTTCTTGCTTCAACCATCTAATTGCATTGCCCATTGTAACGCTGAGAGGTCTTGCTTTCTTCAAAATATCGATCTGGTGCGACAGGTAACTAGTCAAATTACGAGATAGGGTGGTACCTTGAGGTGTTTGATAATCTTTGACCACAATTTGAAAAGCTTCCAACATAGCTATGCATCTAGGAGTGGAACCAACTATCTTGTAGTTGGCTATACGTGAAGTTAGTAAAGAAACTGCTGGATGAATAAAGTCCCTGTTTAGCAGAAGCTCCTTCACAGAAGAAACAAGCTGCGGACTATCGAATGATTGCTCCATAACACTGGGAATCACTGATCCAATACCTGGAACTACCGAAAACTCTTCACTTTCTAGGGTCATTGTCGCCAGTGATTTCGAGATTTCACCCTTCCCGCTGTTTTCAGCTGCAGCAGCGGACGTGCCCGTGCTGCTTCCAACTGGAGAAGATACCGAGCTACCAGCGTTTGCAGAATGTAATGACGAATTGATAGGAACCTGGGAACCAGTCAAAGCACTGGTGACGGCTGGCAACATCAAGCCAGACGCGGTAATGCGTGAAGCCTTAGATGAACTAATGGCACTGGTTAGAGCCAAAATTGTAGCTCTTCTCTCTGCCGTTGTCTCCAAATGCCCAAACAAAGTACTCTTTTTCAAGTTAGGTTTGGCCCGCTTTTTTTTCTCCTCCAGCTTTGCCTGCTGTTCCTTCTGTTGTTGCAATTGCTGCTCTCGTTGCTGCTGTTTTTTCTCTCTCTTAGCCTGGGCCTGCTGCTGTTGTTGCTCAATCGTAATACCACTTTCCTGCTTCTTGGCAGAACGCTTAGCAGCCTTCTCACGTTTTTTTAACTCCTTCAATTCCTTGTTAGAGAGTTTCTTAGTGCCTTCCGCTGGCTCTGCAGCAGGTGAACTCTTGGCACCCTCTTTGGGAACTTCCTTAGCAATTTCCTCTCCAGTCTGGCTCATAGTTTGTTTAGCTGGACCAATGAGAGTGCTCAATCCGGCTGCCTCGATTGTAAATCGTCGCCAACTCATCGATCAGACCTTTACTTCAAGTTTTTTTACTGTTAGAGAGATGAGAATCACAGCGTCATAAGCTGGGTAACATTAGCGTCAAAAATATAGAATGTGACATCGATTGAATATAGATGAATAGACAGCTATTGGGCGATGAAGCTTGCGGTAAAGCTTGCGGTCAAGCATTGGAAGACCTGATATCGATGTTTTTCTGGATCTCGAGGCTCAAAACTTTTTTAGTTCGCCGCAGAGCCGAAGAAGAAGATGACAGCTGAAGTGATTGTCTGTGGGCTAATAAGGTTTAAGGTTGTATGGGATTGTTCTCAGTCAAAAACTGTAGTAGTTGAATAGTGGAACATAGTTGTCTGATATTTTTATCATTTCGAGCTTCTTCCGAATGTCTGTTGTCAAAACCAAAACGTAAAATTAGTGGGCAGCTTGAAAAATTTAGTGTATATACATGACTATATGTGAAAGGTGTTAGAACGGTAGTGTCTTAAGAGGCGCTTTCTTCGCTAGTACTCTGTTTTGGCTCAAGGGCTGTAGCGACTGAAGCCTTATACACGTCGTAGAGATCATCCTTTGCCAGTTTCTGACTGATTGCTTGATATTCTTTGACAAATTGAACGATCTTGGGGTCGACTTCCAGATTACCACTGAATTCTTGAATTGTTCTAGCGATCAGATAGTTGTTCTTATTTGTGAAGATGAATGCGGCAAGGTGACCGTCGCTCGAGGTGCTGATTTCAGGCGCTTGTTCTAATTTGATCTCGGCTTCCGTAAACCCTTTCAGTATGGGTGCGGTCTCAATGTTTTGCTGGTTGCAGTATATCTTAACCAGTGCATTGGCCAAGCCAGTCTGATTTTCCTGATGAGACACTTGTTTCCAGGCATTTCTCAACTTCTTTGCCGCAGTTTCCTGATCATTCAATCCCTTGGACGCGTTACGATGCAAATTGCACATCATGATAGTGTTGAAGAAATGCTCAACGTCGAAAGCAGTCGAGTTTCCAGCTTTGATGAAATCACCTCTCTTAGCATACAGAAGACCCACGATTTGAGTGTAGTAACCCAATTGGTAGAACGAAGCTACCAGTATGTTTTGCAGATGTGAGGCCGAAATATAGTTCCAGAGAGCTTTCTTTCTGGTAGTAACAGACGTCCAATTCCTCAACCAATCGAGCAGCTCTCTTGATCCGGGCTGGATCGTAACCAAGTAATCGTTGAGAACCTTCTGAGCCACTGTTGGCATAGGTTTACGTGGCTTGATAGGAGTATTGGTGACTGGATCTTTCAAGTCCATCGCCAACAGGATATTGGCATTCTTTGGACGGTAAATCCATGGCTTCAAAGCTGCATTTGTTGTGTGGTAGGTAAAAAAATCGTCCAAGACCGTTTTGGCCCCAGTGCTGGACGCAAATCTTTTGAACACAAGCATATCGCCACGAGTAGACCACCAACGACCTCGAATTTTATGCTCTTTGGCTTCAAGATGCTGTTCTTGATGGATTTTCAGCCTAAGTCGACCACCTTTTACCCGGCACGATATAGATGTCAAGAAAGGCGATGAGTATTTGCGAACTAGCTATATAGGTCGCTTGTTTAGAGACCAAGATGGATTATCTGCCCTTCATAGATGATCTAACAGGCCTTGATCAATATGAAGATGCTGTAGAGCGCGCAATTGTGGGAGAACTGCGAGATAAGACGCAACAAGCACACCCGGAAGCCCTTTCTGTAACTGCAACAGACTTACGAGACTATCCAATTCATTCGCTGGATTGTGCGACCTCAAACAACGAGGAAGAGCTGCTGGCACTTTATAGGCGTTCGTTTCCCCGGGTTGATCTAGATAGGTACACGACACAGAGCGATGACATTGACACGCTGTGTGTAATGGACAGCTATTTGCGACACCAAGAGCTGATTTTACAGAGGCTGATGCCAAAGACTTTACTAAATCAGTGGGCCATAAACAACGATTTCCTAAACGCCAGCAGCGATGTGCTGGAAAAGGTCATAAAAGATCAAGAAAATAACATCCACGACCTCAACATGTATCGTAAAAGACTTCAGTTGCAGAATAAACCACACTTCACCGATCTCACAAACGAGTGGAAGAGAAATCTAGTAGACAGACTCGATGAAAAATAACAATAGATATGATTAGACACTATAGAGTACTAAACTTATTTGTCCAAGACTTCAGCGTCATATCTTTGCTTGAACCAAGCGATGGAGTCCTCCTTGGAAGTCTTGTGAGAGTTACCGACAACGGCCTTACATCTCTTTCTTCTGGCGACTCTGTTACCTGGTCTACCAACGACAACGTAGAAATCCATACCGAAAATACCGATGGAAGGATCGTACTTGATACCCAAGTCAATGTGTTCTTGAATACCGAAACCGAAGTTACCGGTAGCAGAGAAGTTCTTGTTTCTCAATTGGTATTCCTTGACCTTCAAACCTCTTTCCAAGATTTCTTCAGCCTTTGGACCACGGACAGTAACGTGGACAGCAATCTTTTCGTTTCTTCTGATACCGAAAGTTCTGACGGTGTATCTAGCCTTGGAGTGAACTGGAGTTTGACCAGACAATTGTTCCAAGACCTTGGAAGCTCTAGTCAATCTGTCACCAGATTCACCGACCGAGATGTTAAGCACCAACTTCTCGATCTTCAATTCACGCATGACATTTTGAGCTTTGTCAGACATCTTTGGCTATTATCCAGGTGCTGTTCCTTGTTACTGGTCTAACCACGTTTTAGAACACACCTCTTCATCAAGTAGTATTTTGAAAAGTCTTGCAACTGGTCTTCGCATTCCACACAGTCGCAGTATCCGCTACTCTCTTCCACCTGGTATCACGTGCACTGCGTTACCGATCGTGAAAAATTCATCTTGGCAGAAAGTTGCGTCACGTCGCCAGATAATCAGACATTTTTTAGAATTAATTCAGGATGTTTCGGACCCATACACCAGTTGAATTGTCTCAGGATGCACGGGTGAACAGTCATTCAAAACTCTGGGTGTTACCCAGCCATGGTGTTTGAATAGCTTAGAGGACCTTTAACCTTTCAAGATACTAAGCGGTGGCGAAAGGGCCTAGATGAACTGGTGGTATACCACACTGGAAGCAACAACTTGAGAGCTGATTGGGGATGGAAGCCATTGCAGATAGATTCACAACGGGCAATGCGTTGGTGAGGGAGTTGCAGTACGACAAACAGGAAGATCTGGAGAGAGACTTTATAACGGGGACATCACAGTTCCAAAAATTAGCACCTTCAATCGCATTACCACCTATTTCGACACCACAGGAGTTTTTGAGAGCACACACAGATGATTCTAAGAACCCAGATTGTAAGATTAAGATCGCTCACGGTACCACGACGCTGGCATTCAGGTTTCAGGGCGGTATAGTGGTGGCGGTAGATTCTCGTGCCACTGCGGGGTCGTGGATCGCGTCTCAAACGGTGAAGAAAGTCATTGAGATCAATCCATTTCTGTTGGGAACCATGGCCGGTGGTGCTGCTGACTGTCAGTTTTGGGAGACGTGGCTCGGTACCCAATGCAGGTTGCACGAGCTAAAAGAGAAAGAGCGCATCTCTGTAGCTGCAGCCTCGAAGATATTGAGCAATCTAGTATACCAGTACAAGGGCGCAGGTCTCTCGATGGGGACAATGATCTGTGGCTATACAAAGAAAGAAGGACCAACGGTATACTACGTGGACTCCGATGGTACAAGATTAAAAGGTGATCTATTCTGTGTGGGATCTGGTCAAACTTTTGCATATGGTGTTCTGGATGCCAATTACAAATGGGATTTGTCCGTTGAGGAGGCTCTGTACCTTGGTAAGAGATCCATCCTGGCGGCCACTCATAGAGACGCTTATTCTGGTGGTTCAGTCAACTTGTACCACGTGACAGAGAACGGTTGGGTTTACCATGGTAATTACGATATTGGAGATTTGTTCTGGGAAGTCAAAGCTAAGGAAGGTTCTTTCAACAACGTAGTGGGGTGATCCTCGAGAAGAGGGCTAAATAGCACGCACACTTATAATAGTCCTTGATTATATAGGTACGTGATTCTATAAGAATAAAGTTACACCCATTTGTAGGTTCCTCATTAATTGTACATGGATTTCATTCATTCGGAGTTGTCATCAACTACATCTCCATGATGTTGTAAGTCGTGCGTATTATCCATACTTGAGACATTGCCTTTATGTCCTTCCTGCGGGTCCTCGTTGTCATCTGTGTCATCTGTGTCATCACTTTCATCGCTGTCCTCGCTATTCTCATCGTCGCTGCTCGAAGAGTCGTCTGAATCACTAGTTTCATCATCACCATCTTCGTCAAGCGAGCGCTTTTGAGGAACCATTGATTCAGCAGCGGGTGAAGTAGCCATTCGACTCGGCTTTCTCGGCTGGAAAAATCTAGACAACGAACTAGGATCGAAAGAACTATCTGTCTTCACTCCGCTAGTATTGCCATTTCGAGAAACCGCGCTATACCCCGAACTGGATGGCGTTGGCCTTCTGGCAGCTGGCGCAGAGGGAGCCTTAGGCTGTTTCGTGATGTCGTTTACCCGGGACATATCTACCAGCTGCTTGATCTTACCGTTTGTTACTTTTGAGGTGGCAGCGTTAACTGCTGCCGCCAAAATTAAATTCAGGTGCTGCGGATTCTTGTCCATCAATGCTGTCAAAGGATTACCAGTAATCCCTTTACTCTTCGCAGCCTGAGAAACTTGGTTGATGGTCATTGCGAGCGCCTGAGTTAAAATACTGGCGATAACCTGCTTAGAGAGTCCTTTCCTATCTCTTGTGAGCACCATCAACTGCTCTTGCAGATATTTCATCGTTCTTTGATGGTCATCCATGCCCGAGGTCTTATCGGCTGCTCTATTCGCCGCCAATGTTTGAGAAATACTTTGTGGTTTTCCATTGCTTGCTCTCGGTACTGAAGAGCTACCACTCACGACGCTTGTGGTACCCGATACAGTGCCTTTCTTTGCTCTTTGCTGTTGCTGCTGCTCAAGCCTTTTTTGAGCAGCAGCAGCTTTTGCGGCAGCGGCTTCCGCTTGCTTCTTCTTTTGACGCTCTCTTTCAGCAATATAATCCTCGTCAAGCCCCCACAGCCAACCTTTTCCTTCCTTAGAAACTTTACGGAAGGACTTGTTGAGGGACAAGTTGTGACGCACTGAACTCTGCCAACCATCGGGACAGTACTTGTAGTAGGGGAAAAGTTCTCTTATCCCATTGTAGATCTCCGATAAGGTCATACCTCTCGGGCTTGAATATTTTCGTATGCATGTGGTAAGAAGAGCCGAGTATGAACAGGTTGGCTTTGTCCTATATTCTTCAGGAATTTCTTCAAGTGTATAAACTTTTTTCGGCACCTTGGCGGGTTTCTTTTCCTTCTTTGGTGCTGGTTTCTTAGGTGCTTGTTTTGGCGCACGCGTTTCTGGGGGTTCTGAGAGCTTCTCATCAATCTTCTGTGATGAATCCGATTTATGCACCTCAGATGGCTTGAGAAGATCTGGGCTGGCATGTTCCTGGTCCACGGTCTCTGCTTGTTCAGCTTTCTCCTGTTCTGGCAAAACAAACTGAAACGGAATTTGCCCTATCTGAACTTTAGTCTTGTTCTTCAACGGTACTGTATTGCCTCTTTCAACAAATATGTCATCCACAAAGGCACCATTCTTACCTATAACAGACACTTCGAATCTTCCTGTCCCAAAATTATAAAAGATTTGAGCATGTCGCCTAGAAATCGATTTAGAAGGCCCCAAATTCACATCTACCTTATGCGAGTAATCATTCTCAGATCGCCTCCCAATTATCACATGAAGAGTTTGGACGTAAAAGGTAAAACTTTGAAAATCCAGTCTTGCGTAGGCAGAAATAGTCGGTTGCTCATCTGAGTATGCTGTATTGTTTTGGTTAGCGGTCTCTCGTTGAGCGTCACTTTGTGCATTTACTAATTCGTGTTGCTGAAACATGACCGGCGTTAAGGAATCATGCCTTTTAGGCTGTAGTAGCTTCCCTTTCTCGAGTATCGAAGCCGCTGAAGGCTCTTGTTCCCCTTTTGAATGTCTCTCATCTTGTACAACAGTCGTCACTGCATCCTTATCATTGTGTTCGAAAGGCGGGCCGGCTATTGCTTTAGGATCTGGCTGTTGTTGATCTGCTTCGGAGAGCGTTCGCCTCGGTGAAAGTGTCTCTTCTTTGATGTTGCTTACCGCTCTTTCTAAATGTTCTTCATACTCTTGCGCATTATTTTGACTGGGCTCCGAGGGAGAATCCGTCTTGGGCTTCTCCTCAGTAGTAGGATCGAAATCAGTATGAGGTAGGTCGGTACCTAAAGATGCCATCTCTTGTGTCTCGGATCCTGCTTCATGAATGGCCTGCTGCAAAATTTCCTGAGTGGTAAATAAATCTTCATCGTTTTTCGCATCAAACTCCAAGAGCTTTGAAAAGTCTTCATGTTCAAGGGTATCCGGAAGTTCTAATTTCAACTCTCCATTTTCCGTCAGATAGTTCTCGTCTCTCTGCGATTCTTTTTCCATTGTATGATCTCCATTAGATTCAGTTGTTCGCACAGGTACAGTTGCCGCATCTTGATTATTCACTTCATTAGCTGTGTTTTCTTCATCTACTGGATCAGCATTATCACCCACTGCTCCCAAGGGTCTCTTTTCACTTATTACACTTTCTAGTTCCATACTAATTTAACACGTTCTCCCTCCAATCGACAAATTATAGTACAGGTCTAATTCCAAAGCTTCCTCAGTTCCCTTTGGATAATAAAGTTAGCAAATCGAAGAGTTTTCGTCAGCAAGTGGTTTCAGCAGACGCCTACCCGTACTACACCAATCGTTCTGATGCGTCTGTCTTTTCCTTCAAAAGTGCACTATGCAACACAACAAAGGAGCCAAAGAAAATCTTGTTTGAGCCACTTGCAGCTCCTATCAGTAACAGAGTTACCGTTTCAAAGGGAAAGCCACTTATATTGTGTTTGGCCAACAATATCTCTCTTTGTTTACGTGATGATGTCTGTCAAATTTGGTTACTTTCACCTTATTCCTTGAACACCGAGACCATCGTCGATGATGACTAGAGATAATGCTATATGAACAAGAAGTCTATGCTAAAATACAAGATAAAGCCATTAAAAATCATCAACGCCTCTTGTCGATCTTCAAATTCCTTGATTTTACACGATCCTGAGGACTCAAGACCCAATTGATGCCATTTGCGATCTCTTCTTTCAAGTCTCCGTCTTCAACGTCGAAATCATCGTCGTCGAATCCTAAAATCAGAACAATTTGAGTTAGTTTCGCGAACCTTTCCCGTAAAATGAAGTTCTGCGGACAAACTGCAGCAATTAACAGACTTAACTCTCGATCGAGCTTTGTAGCACCTAATTCATTAACTTCCAAAGTCCAAATTCTTTGTTCAAGTTTTTCAACGATGTAGTCGACTACTAGAGAAAGCAATTCAGAGAAGGCCTCTTTTATCAAAATGTTCTCATACGGCACTATCAATGTCTTCCATTTGGATATGAAACCCTGAATTGTTGTTAGATCGTCGTAATCGTCTGCGCCTGAAATATAATGATTCTCATTACCATTAACCATAACATTGGTCATCATAGTTCGTATTTTGGTGAGGAGTACATTGTCAAATAGAAATTTGATGGTCCATTTTTGTAACTTGTTCGTCTGTTTGGTGAGAAGAGTTTCACATGAGACAACTTTCTTCGCCAGAAATTCTGCTTCATCACCAAATGGGAAATTATCAGGTAGTAGTCTAGGATTATCTTCCAGAATCTCTGTAGTGAATAACCTATGGGCAATCTTGGTGTTCATGTAGAGAGTGTTGACGTAAATCAAGTAGTGATGCAAGGATAGTACTGCCTCTTCATCAGACACCACTGCGTGCAGATTAGACTGAATGTTGGTCAGGGCATTTGCAGCTGCACCTCTAAAATTGAAACCGAATTGTGATAGTTTGTTCGCGGTAAATGATTCTACACTGGATGGAGAAGCTGCTCTTGACGATATTGCTACATCAGTGGTCGACTTGGGGACGTACTTTTTCAGTATCAAAGAAGCGGTTAATCTTGGTTGTAAAGCCTTAAGCTCGGATTGCATGAATCTCACCAAATACTCGTTCTGATAAAACTTAGCGATTTGATCCAAGAAGCGAGAAAAGATTTGAGTTTGACCAGTGTTGACGGTTAAGATCAAATTCTTCCTTATGAGGAGGGAGAGATCATCCAGAATAGAAGAAACCGGGTACGAAAACATATCAGTATGCTCTACCGGCCTGAATATGACCAGATCATTCAAAGATGGTAATTCTTCAATTGATAAACTTTTCTTGAAAGATTTCTCAAGGCAGTGAGTAACCAATACCTCAAAGTTCAAGTAGAAACCATCGCTTTGTAATTTTTTCAAAAATTGACTATCAGCAATTGGTGCTGGTGGTGTCAAGACCGTCATGTCAGTGGTATTGAGAAACTCATACCATTTAACAGAAAAAAATCTCGAGTACATGGACCAGTTTTGCAGCATTTGGGAAAACTCATTGATCAAATCAGTCACATCACCAATCTCACTCAGTTGACTATCAGGGGAAGTTTGAGAGTCGGCATTGTTCCCAGCTTCGAGATTAGCTGTTTCATGGTCAGACACATCTTTAAGGTCCATGTGCCCGGAGTATATCACTCTTGTGATTCTATCGACTCTCCTTGTTTCATTGAAAATGTCCAAAATCAAACCAGCTTGTAGATCTGCCTCTTTTTCGACTTTTTCCATAACGTGAATCATAAAGTTTTCACCGTAACAACTCGAAATTACCTTTGAGTGATCGTTAATAATTGTCGAAACGATTTTAAAAAGGTGCAGCAGAGCCTGGGCAAAAACCCCTCTTCTCTTGGTCTCCATGGTCATAATTTTCCTACTCTCCTCGGCGATAATGTCACAAACGTACTTGGAATAGAGGTCAAGCCCCAAAGTGTTTTGGCCCACTAATGGAAACATTTTGAAAACTGAGGTCAACTGTGGGATGTCTTGAGCTTTAGCTGCCGCTAAAAATTTAGCCTTGAAGATATCGGTGAATTCTTTACACCATTTCTCGATCAACACCGCCGGCTCTTCAGGTATATCACTAGTTGGAACTACCTTTTTCGCAAACTCCGAATCGACAACCTCTCGTGGCAGTTTCCTGATCTCATCAATCGATTTAGCTGCCAACTGATAATCTTTAGCTTCAATGGCACTGTGAATGATTGAGATATTGTTCTTCAGAATGCTCACAGTTTGCACAAACCGCAAAGTTTTCTTAATTAGCAAGTCTTCCCGATCGATGGCCACAAGATCATCATTAATGGCCTTTGCAGCGACGTTCGAATTCGAGATTGTCGTTAACGAAGAATGGTATCTTGAAAGCGTTGTTGTAAGATCAGTTCTCTGTAACTCCAAACTTCGTACGACCTTGTTATGCTTTGATTGTGAGTCCTGGATAAATTGCTTGAGTGATTTCAATTGTTCAGCATGATCTTTCTCAATTATATGTGAGAGTTTCTTCACTTGTGATGCCGTGGACAGTTTCTGCAGATAGAGCGAATATTTAGTCAGATTCTTGAACAATTGACCCTCAAGAACGTCTGTATCCCATGAAGATGGAAGTTCTGAGTTCATACCACACCACAAGCTTGAAGTGCTAGGCTTCTATATTCCCAACTATTAGCCTTTTTTGTCGTCGTTTGTTCTTACAAAAGGGCGGAAAGATGTACAGATGAAAGAGTGAAATAGATACAAATATTAATTCAACATTGGCTAACTAATATTAAAAGATTACACTTGAAAAAATAATGGTTGTAGCGGCTCATGGGTAGATACAGAGCAGCTCAAGAATGAGATAATAATAATAAGTCTCTTTTGATTCGGTTAGATCATTTTAAAGGAGTGATAAAGATTCAATCCACATTTTTTTGACGGCAAGTGGGAGATGAGATCAAGCCACAGTGGTAGTGGTAGTCTCTTCGTGGACTTCGTGGACGTGCTTTTCAGGGTTGTGACGTTCTTGGTTAGCTTCACTGGTGACTTCCTGCACGACATCTTCATGTTCAGCCCATCTTTCCTCTTCTGCAGCGCCTGGTTGACCACCTTCAACCTGTTCTTCCTCATCTTGATCTTCGTAGTTCTCGTACTCTTCTGGCTTGAAACTCAAAGTGGGCTTCACTTGAGCAGAGTCTAGTGTCCATTCGTTCAGAGCGGTCTCAGCGTCGATGATAATTTGCTTAGAGGCTTCGTAGCCGTCGTAAGCAGGTCTTGTCTCACCTGGAGTCACTGGAGAATCATCCAACAATTCGAGCAAAGCCTTACCGTAACCAGCAATCAAGGCGATCTTTTCGGAGTGCTCGATGATAGAATCGAACTGGTAGTTGAAAGCAGCTCTCAACTTGGATCTAGTGATATTGGACAATTGAGCTTCGGCAACAAGCGACTCTGCCTCCGCACGAACCAATTCTTGCTCCAAAACCTCAATCTTTGGAGATTGTGGGTCCTTGTACTTCAAATAAGCAATCTTATCGGTAACCTTGTCCTTACGATCTCTTGATGGCTGCACAGAGCCTTCAATGTCTCTGATAGACTTCAAGGTCAACCGATACTGGTCGTAACGATCGATGAACTGGTCATCCAACTCGCTCACTTCGTAGATTAGGACACCAAGCTTATCAGTAATATCTGACACATCGTCGTCGTTCTCCAGACCCCAAATAGATAGCTGCTTAGCAGCATCACGCCTCTCGTTGGAAGCGATCTCCATAGACCGTAACACGTTCTTCTCAATCTTAACCAATTGAGACAGCTTTCTCGACAACTCTGGACCCCATGATCCTGCGGCGTTCTTTCTGAATGAGTAAGCAATACCACCTTTACCGAAGAACCTGCTCTTCGTCGAAGCTGGTGGTGGTGGTGGGTTTTGCAACTCAGAAGCCGTTGGGGCTCTCGAGTTTCTCAGTGAATACGTCCTGTGCATCCTATAGGTTTCTACGTCTCCTTTACAACCTCTTCCACTCTGGCGGTTGTTCTCTGTTGAGCGTTTTATATATATATATATAAATGTGTGGAATACTCTAAGCACCCCTTCCCTCCCTTCACTCAAGGGCCTTTATACCCGTGACGACAAATTTTCAGGTTGGCGAGCTACCCTTTTAGGGGTTGTCCGAAAGCAAAAAAGGAGGGTCAAAAAGGCCCGGACAATTACCTCTTTGGGGCACGCGATGTTACCCGGTTTTGAAGATAAGAGTTTGTAGCCGGTTATCAATAACTAAGCTCGAGATGAACGAGGGTCATGGCATCGCAGAAGGGGAATGGCCGTGATGAACACTCCACCTACTTCGCCAACGCTGGTGGGCAAGCTGCAGACGCTGGAGTCTTCACGAAAGTGCCTGGCCAGAGATTTGGAAAGGTGTGGAACATGGTGTCCGAGATCTCCGTGTTCAAACGAGCTGAGAAGTCTGGAGAAGCAGCTTGAAGATGAGCGATTGCTGTATATGTTGGTCAAGGAGGAGCTGGACTTGGTGGTAAACCGTGATAAAGTGCTGGGTGGCGTACCGTTTGGATGTGGTGCGTACTCATTTGTGTATGAGATTGTAGGAGAAGGTCATGTGGTGAAGTTCCCGAAATCCAAAAGACAAAGCAGAGCGATGCTGGCGGAAGTTGTGGTACATTGGAAGATTGCGTCACAGTGTTGTCGAGTGGTGCCAGTGCTGGGAGTGTCGTATGTTGACAAGCGGCAATTCCCGCGACTTCGATCTGGGGAGTGTGTGCCGGGAATTGTGATGCCTAAGCTCAAGATGACCGTACAACAATTTTATGAGACTGAAGAGGTGGTACCGAGAGTGTGGTGGAGAGCTGCGGAACAGATGTTACAGTGCTTACAGTCTCTTAAGGCGCAAAGGTTCATCCATGGTGATATAAAGACCGCCAACATCTTAATCGATTTTGAAGTGCAGCCTGACTTTTACTTGGCGGACTTTAGTACCTCTAAGGAGATACCTAAAAGCGATGACGTGATTCAGGGGCACTCAATTGAGACGACTATGGAGTATTGCGCTCCTGAGACCTTGAAAGAGTCGATCGAGTCTTTCGATAGCGATCTTTACTCGCTGGGACTTTGCCTGCTGGCTATGATCACCCGACATGAACCGTTTCGAGAGTTGCAGCGTGCGACAAATCATGGGAATTACTCTGGATTGCAATCGCAATGGTTGATGAACGCAGTTTTGAAAAACGATCCCATAAATTTGAACGTCTTGAATGAGACGCTGTGTAGGCAATGGTCGCAGGAACTATCGTTCCTGTCTCTGCTCTTGGTCGAGCGACTCCCAGTAGAGAAATGTTTAGTCGCTATATCTCAATTTCACCATTTATAATTGCATTCAATCTTTTCTCTTTCTCCGCATCGGACTTCCGGGTGTTGATCTCTTCATCCTTCTTGATCCACAGTCTGCTGATCTTGCTTGGCACTACGAAATCTGGATGTGCCATATCACACTCTCTACGCCCCAGAGGACAAAAACCAGTAATATATCTGGGACACAGCACCTTTTTGATGTGTCTTTTCTTACATTGCGCACCAAGCGGACAGAATCCCATCGTGTACTCTTCACATAAAGCAATTTTGGACTGGGGATCGATGTGCAGGTATTGACACTCTGGTGTCTGGGTACAGTAACCATTTTTCGAGTAAAACACACATTCGGGCATCTTTCTCAGATTATACTCGTGCAAGTACTCACATTGATCGTTTTTCTTACATAGCCCACGCAACCAATGCTTGCAAACAATCTTGTTTTGGAAGATGGGCAGGACATGCTTCTTAGGACAGGAAACGCCTCTGGGACAAGAACTGGGACCTTCTCTCGGGTTGTAGAACTCGCAAATTGGGCGATCAGGGTCCAGCGAAAAGGAGTATTCTTGCCTTAGGAAGGGCTCAAATTTGAAAGGATAGTTTGAAGTATCAGGATGGATCAAAGACATACCGGCTACTCTTTGAATGCCTTCGGTCTTGTTGCCTTGATTTACTAATGGTTTGAATCGATATACTGTCTGAAATATCACATGATACGAAAGCGATCAATAAGCTATTTCAAGGCTTTTGCCACCGATTGATCATTAATACCCCCAAAGAACAAGATTAATCGACCTCATTGAGTCATTAGAAAGATGTCTAAGGAGGAAACTAGAGTGGAGAATGAGAGTGATGAAGGGAATGAGGAAACTCGCTTTGCAGATTCGACGGTACGCCGAGTTCCAAACTATGACATCTCCGAGAAGGCATTCATCCTAACACAGCCTAAGTTGAACTCTGACAGGCAGGATCTGGTCAATGACATTCTTGAGATTATAAAGGAGGAGGAAATGGCTCCATATTACAAGTATCTATGTGAAGAATACCTACCCAAAGGTACTATGGATCTCGACGAGGCTCTTCATGAAGAGCTTTCGCAAAAGAATGCAACAAAGATCGAAAGTCTCAAGAATAAACTCACTGAGGTTGAGGAAAACGATGAGGGAGAATTGGAAAAGGCTCAATGCTGGATTGAATTAGGTGAATATTATGCACAAATTGGTGATCGTGCCAATGCCTTAGATACTTTGGAAAAGGCTTTGGGGAAGGCCATTTCTACGGGAGCCAAGATAGATGTGATGTTCACTATCACTAGACTTGGATTTTTCTTCAACGATCAGTTTTTCGTCAAGGAGAAACTAGAGCAGATCAACGTTATGATCGAGAAGGGTGGTGACTGGGAAAGAAGAAACAGATTCAAAACTTACAAAGGTATACACTGTTTGGCGGTCAGAAATTTCAAAGAGGCTGCAAGACTTCTAGTCGATTCGCTGGCCACGTTCACATCAGTGGAGTTGACCTCCTATGAGAGCATTGCCACTTACGCTTCAGTCGCAGGCCTCTTCACATTAGAGAGAACAGAGCTCAAATCCAAGGTCATCGATTCATCTGAGCTGCTATCCTTGCTCAACACCACATCCGCTCTACAGTCCATCTCATCTCTAACAATTTCCTTATACACTTCAGACTACTCCAGTTTCTTCCCCTTCCTGCTCGAAACTTACCAGAACGTTCTGCTTCCATGCAAATATCTGAATGCCCACTCCGATTTCTTTGTCAGAGAGATGAGAAGAAAGGTCTACGCTCAGCTGCTCGACTCATACAAGACACTATCGCTGAAATCGATGGCAGGCGCCTTCGGTGTCTCCGTAGAGTTTCTCGACAACGATTTGGGCAAGTTCATTCCAAACAAGCAACTAAACTGTGTCATCGACAGAGTCAACGGCATTGTTGAAACAAACAGGCCCGACAACAAGAATGCTCAGTATCATTTGCTCATCAAGCAGGGCGATGGGCTGCTAACCAAACTGCAGAAGTACGGTGCAGCTGTCAGACTCACGGGCTCCGAGAGGGTAGCTTGATGCAACCCTAGATACACCTTCCTAAGTACGACTTACTCAAATGCATCTGCCGCATCCTGGTCGTTTGGCATTGTCTTGGCACACGACGAAATGTGTCTTAGTAAAAGTTGCGATCGGCGAGGCCCTTGTTTCCTCGCTCTTGCACTCGGCCACAGAGGGTGACATTCTTAGTTGCTCCAGTGACGATTACGAGGGATGTTCGTTTGCTGTAGACGGCCCTATCGGCTAAGCAAGAATCGAGCTTTGCTAATCGTGGGACGTTAGAGTTGCCTCAACCTTAGAAACTGGGAATGATTAGTAAAGGAACGAACAAGCTAGCCTGAGTGAGGTAGAAGCAATTTACGACAATGAGCTATATAAGAAACCTTGGTTAGAGCTCTTGAAATGAAATGTTATCGTTAGTGTCGAATTAGACAGCCAGCAACAGCTATCGATCACAGATCAATCAAAATGGACAAAGATCTCCCACCTCAAGTGTACTCTCTCGAAAACGGATTCGCATACAGTCACCATCCCTATGGCAGTCAGCTTGCCAGACCGGATGGTCCTCTCTTAGTGCAGGACATTCATCATATTGAGACAATGGCTCATTTTGACAGAGAAAGAATTCCTGAGAGAGTTGTTCATGCCAAGGGTGGTGGTTGTCGCTTTGAATTTGAGTTGACCGACTCTCTAAGCGATATAACTTATGCAGCACCTTACCAGAAGGTCGGATATAAGTGCCCTGGTGTGGTGCGTTTCTCTACAGTTGGCCGTGAACAGGGTTCGGCAGACACAGTGAGAGACCCCAGAGGTGTATCCTGGAAGTTTTACACCAATTGGGGGAACCATGACTGGGTTTTTAACAACACACCAGTCTTCTTCATCAGAGATGGTTTGAGTTTCCCTCATTTCATTCACACACAAAAGAGAGACCCTCAATCTCACTTGGGCCAGGACGATGATACCGCAGTGTACTGGGACTTCTTGACTCAGAACGTCGAATCCATTCACCAAATGGTGTACATGTTTGGGCCCAGAGGAACGCCGGCTCACTGGGGTGACATGTCCTCTTATTCCGGTCACACCTTCAAGTTCATCAACGAGAAGAACGAGCTTACGTACGTGCAGATCCACGTTCGTCCAGTGAACGGTTTCAAGTGCTTGAGTACTGAGGAGGCCAACAAGCTTGCTGGCTCAAACCCGGATTACAATCAGGCCAAGCTGTTCCGCCAGTTAGAAAGAGGTGAGAAGTCCAAATACAACTGCTATGTCCAAACTATGACTCCGAAACAGGCTGAGGAGTTCAGATATTCGATAAACGATTTAACAAAGATCTGGCCACACGCTGAGTTTCCACTGAGAAAGTTTGGTGAGATCACCTTGACAGAAAACGTTGTGAACTTTTTCGAGGAGATTGAGCAGATTGCCTTCAGTCCAAGCAATACATGTATTCCAGGTATTGAGCCATCCAACGATCCCATGTTGCAATCGCGTCTGTTTTCTTATCCAGATACTCAGCGCCACAGACTAGGTGCTAACTACGCTCAATTGCCAGTAAATAGACCCAGAAACGCCGGCTGCCCTTATGCCACACTTTTCTCAACCGGTAGCTCGACCAGGGAACAGGCACTTGGAAATTTTGATTGCCCCCACACGCTCTCCAACTTTCAGAGAGACGGCCCTCAGTGTCTGTACAACAAGGGAGCGGAACCAAACTACATCTCAACACTTCCCAATGCGGCTATGAATTTCAAGAATTTAACTGATGACGATCTAACCAAGAAGTTTGCTGGAGTTGTCCTAGACGAAGACACAAAAATTAGTTTGGCTAAACAAGAGGCGGAGAAAGAGGCACACGAGAAGATAATCAGTTCCAAGATGAACTATTACTACTACAAGAGCGGCGTGAGTGAGCTAGACCTTGAACAACCTCGTACACTATACGAGAAAGTTTTTGACGATGAAGCTAGGAAAGCCTTTATCGAAAACGTAGTCAACCATGTTTCCTTAAGTTCTGAACCCAAGATAAAAACCAGAGTTTCTCAGTACTTCGGGCTACTTAACAAGGGTCTTGGTGCTGCTATCGCTGAAGGTTTGGGTATCAAGTACCAGCCAGTCGACTTACAAGAATACACAAAGGCTCTTGGTATTGCTAGTCTAGCTTAAGACCTGGTTATGGTCGTTATTTAGTATGTTATTTTAAGAAATCAATAAAGAATAAGTGGCCAGCCAGTGGTACATATCCATTTCAGCCTCTTAGGCCCTCATCGAGACAAGAATCGAGGCAATCTTTGTATTTCGGCATTATTCATCGAGATTGATAGCGCCTCGCTGTTGTTCAACGCCAAAAGTTTAGTCGGAATTAAGAAATAATGACGAAAGAAAAAAAAAAAACATGGTCGAGAAACTAGTTAATTTCTCTTCAAAAAATGAAAACATAAGAAGGTCGTCTTTCAAATATTGCCATATTCATCCTTTACAGCCGAATTAATATTGCCTAGTGTTGAGAGGAACCAACCACACAGTATGAACCAAGTTTTCGAAGATTATGTCGTACCTCTGTTAGAGAAATATCCCACATTGCAAGAATATACCCCGACTTTGGATCGCCCATTCTTCAATGTATCCCTATGGGACCATTTCAATTGTGCGGCCACCAAATTGACCAGGGGAAGATTCATCCCAGAGGAGTTTGAATTCATTGAAGGTGAATTACCTTTGAGCACATTGCCAACTGTTATCGCTGCTATTATCACATACTATGTCGTGATCTTTGGAGGTAGAGCTGTTCTGAAAGGTAGCCAACCGTTGAAACTCAACTTTCTTTTCCAACTGCATAACATTTTCCTGACTACAGCATCTCTTTCTCTATTGTTACTGATGATCGAACAATTGGTTCCAATGATTTCTCGTAATGGGTTGTATTTTGCCATTTGTAACATCGGTGCTTGGACTCAACCAATGGTTACGTTGTACTATTTGAACTATTTGATTAAATTTGTGGAGTTTATTGATACATTGTTTTTGGTGTTGAAGCAAAAAAACTTGACCTTCTTGCACACATATCACCATGGTGCCACTGCTTTGCTATGTTACACACAGTTGGTTGGCACGACTGCTATTTCGTGGGTTGTCATTGGGTTGAACCTTGGTGTTCACGTTGTGATGTATTTCTACTATTTCTTGGCAGCCAGAGGAATCAGAGTCTGGTGGAAGGAATGGGTTACGAGATTCCAAATCATTCAGTTCATTCTGGATATTGGGTTTATTTATTTTGCTGTTTATCAGAAGGCCGTTCACTTGTTTTTTCCATCTATGCCTCATTGCGGTGACTGTGTTGGTTCGACGCCAGCAACCTTCTCGGGTTTTGCCATCATCTCATCCTATTTGATTCTATTCATCTCTTTCTACATCGAAGTCTACAGAAACAAGGGAACCAAGAAGAGTAGAGTTATTAAACGTGCTCGCGGTGGTGTCGCTGCCAAGGTCAACGAATACGTTAATGTTGATTTGAAGAACGTTTCCACCCCATCACCATCTCCAGTGAGAAGAAGAAAGGATTGATTCTAGGTTTACTGGGTCGAAGTAAGTTTCGAATGACCCTTGTGTTTACTTTATCTGTAGAGAAATCTGTCTAAGGAGGAAAATTGTATTATGTATCTAAGCCGCGAGAAATTTTGTACTCAAATCTGCCGCTCTTTTCTTTGACAGTGCTAACGATTTTCTTATCTCACTTGGAGTTATTTTAGATCCGCCACCTACTATTGTAACACTATTGAGGTTTCCCTTAGAGTCCCCAATGACGGATATTGTGGTCTGTATACATGTCTCTTCTGCTTCTGTATCGATGTCGGCTAGTAGCAAAGACTTAGGACCGTCATCCATCACTTCATCCTCATCTACATCCAGTTGAGCCTCGGGATCCAAATCGATAATTCCAAAGCTCGAAGCGTATCCGATATTACACTCGTTAAGTTTCAGTGGGACATATGCTGAAGGATCGAATTTGACATCGTAAGTTTCTCTTATCGTAGCACTCCTCCCGCGTGTTCTAACAGTCATCTTGAAATCCGTTGCACGTTCATCAATAAAAGCTCTTGGAAGCTTGGTGTCTCTCAATGCATACATCAGAGAATTCCAGCATAGATCAAAAACTGGTCCTGTTCGACTGAAAACCACTATCTTGGCATATAAAGCATAGCTCCACTTCTTCTGTTGTTGTAAATGCGACACACTGACATCTTCCCCATCTTCATCAGGATAGACAACCTTGGCGCTGCCATCCTTCTTTGTCACGCGGACACCACATTTGACATCAAGTGCTGTTTTAGGAATGATTCCTGAATGTAAGGCGCAATCGTGTAATTTCTGAGATAATGTCATCTCTTCATCTGTGGGAGCCCCGACTCTCCCTCTCTCCACTTCAACTAAGGGAAACACAGTCGCATATTTCGCCACTTCATCTCTCTTCTCTGTCATCTCAATTAGCTCCTCTTCACCTAAATCATCACTTTTCAAAGGTACCGTCTCTTCAACGATACCACCTGTAATAGACGTTATAACAAATGTTGAACCACACTTCAGGACGTTGGAACCTAGGATATTATTACTTGTCGAAGTACATTCCGCAGGATTCTCAGTATAACGCGACAGAGTCCCTAGATCAATATGAACGTTTCTAAACTCTTCAAACTTTCTCAGACATGGTCTTATACCTAGCGACAAGTGTCTTTGGAGAGATAACTCCGGCGCGATTCTAGCCAGAACCTCGGGCGGAAAAGTTATTGGATGAATTTCTAAGGAGTCTGTATCAGCCTCTGCCATTGCTAATACTTCAAATGGATAATGATACTTGCTTCCTCACCTTTAAGCTACTATCTGATATACTAGATTGAAGCTCATCTTTCAATTTTTCAACTTTGAAGCTGTCGATTCCAGAATTTTCCCTTTTAGGACAACTAGCCCAAAACGGACATTGATCTCAAAGAGGAAACTGACTGTAAATCTATACAGTTTAAGTGTTGAAGTATCTCGAACAACTGTCATTATAACTCGCAATCAGGACGACAAGAGGGACTATTTAGCTGGGCGAAAGATGGGTATTACGGTAGTGGGATCGTTGAATTATGATTTGGTAACCTATTCAGATCGCATACCTGCAGCTGGTGAAACTTTTAGAGCCAATACCTTCGAGACACATGCAGGCGGTAAGGGACTAAACCAGACTATAGCAATTGCCAGGCTGCAAAACCCTGAGTCTAGGAGCCTTGTAAGAATGGTTGGAAATGTGGGTGATGACATATTCGGTCAGGAATTACTGGATGTGCTTATCGAAAACAAGGTAGATGTGAAAGAGGTCAAAAGGGTGGAAGGTTTAAGTACTGGAGTTGCCACCATCCTAGTAGAGGAAAAGAACGGGGGTCAGAATAGAATCCTCCTGAGTGAAGGAGCTAATGGGAAAACGATTTATGGGCCTGATGAGCTTTCTCGTATCTTTCCTGAGTCTTCAGATGAGATGAATTATGTGGTTTTCCAACACGAAATCCCAGATCCCTGTAGCATTATGTCATGGTTGAAGCAGTCTCATCCTGATTATCGAATTGTTTTCAACCCCTCACCATTCAAACGACTGGAACCTGAAGAATGGCAGAACGTGGATATTCTGATCGTTAATGAAATAGAGGCTTTACAGATCGTCGAATCAATCTATAACAGCGAATCGTACGAAGGATACAAAGAGGCTGTGAAAAAAGATTTTGTAGGTTGTTACCGCAAACTCTGCTTCGAATTTCAGCAAAACGTCGTGAGTCAAGTGAATGTTGCGGCTGTGATTATAACACTGGGATCTCAAGGTTCTTTGTTCTGCTCAAAAGAGCATCCCGAAGTTGGGTACGTGCCTTCCGTTAGCGGAATCAAGGTTGTGGACACTACCGGAGCCGGGGATACATTTTTGGGTTCTTTGGTTACACAACTTCATGCCGGTGCTGATCTGGAGAAGGCCATCTGGTTTTCTACCACTGCTAGCTCATTAACAATTCAAAAGAAAGGAGCTGCTGAGAGTATACCGACCTACACAGATGTCATTTCATTAATTCAGAAAAGTACCCTGTGTGGTACGTAAAGCAGCAGCCGTCCGCCTTCTTGGTCTTCGACTACCCAGTGAATAAGAAGTAAGCTTAACGGATTCGACAGTGCTATGTAGACAAGGTCTTGTGTTTCCTTTGATGCAATTAACGAAAAATTAAGTGAGCTTCAGCCTCTTGGCACTGCCATAAACTCACCAAAACTACCATCGGCGCTTTTATCAAAAGCTATTTATATTGTACAAGAGTCGGCGATTAGTCTTTTGCAGGCGATTGAGGAATAGCACCGTCGTTGATCTTTGATCCAGTCAATACAGCACTGATGCTTTCAGTGCCATCAGATGAAATTGACGATGCAGGGGACGCGCTTGCCGAAGGCTCCGTGTATGTTTTGTTCAGTAAACGCAGTTTGCGTCTTCCTAGATTGCTTTCTGGCACTTCACAGGTCTCACTGTCTTCCAAACCAACCTCCAAGCTGGCTATGCTATAGTCGACGGGCCTAAACATCTGGATATCATTTTTATTCTCCAAAGTAACCTGCTTGTGATCATATCCGTTAGCGAGATCGCCATCATTCGATGCGTCCAAAGATGCGTCTGTATTATTTGACTCTTCATCTGTCAAATCCTCGTCGTCAGTTTTATTTGTGGCATATATCGCCTCTTGTTGCTCCTTCATCTGTTGAATTTTAAGATCGTTTTCTTTTCGAGAGTCCTCAAGTATACTTTGTAATTTCTCCCCTCCAAGCTTCCCACTCTCTGTACGACGTAGGTAGAACAAAAGGTATGCTGAGCCGGCTATACTGTGCTCAGGGTCTGTCTCGGTCACCCGAGAGTCGTCAAAATAGTACCATTTATCATTGTTCTTCACATAAGCTGTGTAATGACCTCCGCCTATCCCTCCGTAATGATTGTCCACTGCAATTAAATCATACATGGAGCCATCAGGATCATTTTCCACTACATAATCGTTCATATCAAGTCCTTCGATTGGAAACTGAACAACGTCGTCAATTTTGTCACTGAACGATCTCTGGCTCTCAAATCTTTTCAAATGTATGAGTAAAATGTCGGGGGTATTCCATAGTTGAATTTGTTTAGAAGCCTGCCTGTGTTCCTTACATGTGGGACAGTACCAAGAATCATCCAACGAAAGAATCTCTTTCTTAGAAAATAATTTCAAACAGTCATGTAGAGTAATACTATCCATTCGTCCATTGCTTTTCTGGGCTGTCAGCTTTTCTAATTCACTATTTACCAAATCTGCCGGGTGTTCCCAATTAATGTCTTTATCTTCCGCAAAGGTCTCCTCAATACCAGGCGTTGTCCATTCACACACGATGATATCCTGAATCTTGATGATGTCTCTTGTTGCATCAGCGGAATACTTACTGTGAGAATGACTTTGATTTGATCCTTCATAATCTTCTGGAGCCGCGCTGCTGTGTATCTCTAAGTCGGTTTTCTTCTGACCATTCGATTCTTGAACACAGTTCACATTGGAAATATTCTGGCTGGCATCATTATCTTCTTCCCTTAATCGTCTTACGAAATCAGGATAGTTGTAAATATCTCTGACTATAGGTTCCGACAGATCGGTAATATCCCTTGCTTCAAGAAAGTTCAGACGGGAAGTGGGAATCCAAAATTTAAGACTTTCATCAGTAGATGTTTGTTGTCTAGAAACGCGACTTTGCATCACTTTGATGGAAAAATAGTTCTCAAGATCGATATCTTCGGAAGCGGAATATTTGAATAGTTGGTCTAATGCACAAAGATCATCTCTTCTGTACTTTCGTAGCAGCATGGGGCGGGATTCAATCGAAGGTTGCTCATCCATAATGGAAAAGGGAAATTCAACAAAGCCTCCGCTTAAATTTGTGTAGCACTTTTCAAGTTTTGATCTAATAAGTCCTGGATTCTTTGCTTCCTGGGGTGACAAAACAAGAAAGAAGGGGACTCCAAAGACGGTAGGCGTCTCGAAGCCCTCTTCAATCCTGGTATTCAAAACAGGAACAATGATATCTGTTGCAGAGACTAACAATTCATAGAAAATGACGTCGTCGGCGTCCGAAATGAGTTCGTGTATTGGAAGGAAATGTGACATTGTTTCTGCAGATTCGTAATTGCTGCAAAGCTGATGATTGAATATTTCACATCCATAAAGATTTTTTGGATCAATTTTAGCGTAATCTCCCACATACGCTTTGAGTTGATCATATGAAGCGGATTTGCTTATCTCGACTTTAATGATGCATGGAGGTGAGTTCTGTGGAAACACTTTTATCCTGAGGGAACAAGTGGAATTGACAGGTAATGGTAAGGTTAAATCACTATAAGGATCGAAAGTGATGGAGACCGTTTCACAACTTGGGCACTCGAGAGTAGATTTATAAAGCCCCACGAAAAGATCGGTAACAATGGAGTCATTCCTCAGTAGATGCATTTTCCACGTATCATCAGCTAGCTTTTTAACTATCTGCGGATTGCTCGCATCCATGTTTGGACTCAATGATGGCTTTTCAAGATATGGTTTATCATGAATTCTGTTCAAGTCTTCGTGGAGCCCATCTAAGATAAACGCTAAAAACTCTTGCGAATCCTGCTGCATGTAACCGGAAAACATTCCATTGAAGTGTCCTATTGTTGACTTAAATGCTGCAGGAGAAAATGCATTGTTCCGTGACACAACCGAGTTCATGAATAATGCTTGGACAAGCATAGAAAATGCCTTCGCGATATGCCCTTGAAAGCCAAGTGGGTTATCAACGTTTATTTCATTTCCATACCCGTTGTACAAAAAATAATCACGTAGTTCTGGAATGTGTACGAGACATTGCAATGCGGAGTTCATGTAACAAGTATTTCCCAAGTTTCCCAATCCAGTTGTTCCCTTGAGCGGCTGAATCTCGTTGTAGATAAAGTAGTTTGACAGCCAATGATAATTTTGGCCTGACTCCTTCACTTCCACTACGAAATCTCCAGATGTGATCCCCAATTTCTTCAGTGTATACCCATTTAGTTGAGAAGTCATTCTTGTTTTTACTGGTAGTTGCATGAACTGAAGGGGATTCAATCTATAGGATGATGTCAAAATACTCTCCTGATTACTGGTACTTGAATCTTTCACATACCATACCTTAACTTTACTTTCTGAACTCAAGCGGAATTCCCGATGATAGAATGCTTCCAGCATTGCACCCAAAACTTCCCCTATGGTAGACAGCTGCGATGTAGTAATGTACAGTGGATGATCGTTGGCGTAACGCCCATTGTTACTCAACACTAAATGGTGAATTCTGACAATACACTTGTTGTACTCAGTGACCAAAGTATCGCTCTCAGGATCATGTATCAGGACAGTACTCACTGGTTGAGAGTGTGCGGTCAGCCCGTACCATTCAACTAGCTTTTCAAACAGAGGTTTGGGAATCGATAGGTAAGGATGTCTGTCGAAATCTTCAAGGATAAAGTTCTGAAAATCTCGACAAATCAATGACGTATTTATAGGCCCAATTTCAGCCGGTTCTGTAATACTCGTATCAATAAACCGGTCGTACCACGCTTGTGGGATTATGCACATCTCATCTCCCTCTTGAGCTCGCTCCAAATATGAATTCAAAGTTTTGGATAAATATTCACGTTGATCCTCCAGCGAGGGAAGTTCACTTGATTCATCTTCTTCCAGTTTTTCACCTAGTTGGTCAAGTTTTCCATTGTCATTGGTAGAGGCGCTACTTGATTCATCATCAAAACGTTCAAATGTCGCAGAGCGTTCAACATCGTGAGCCATTGAAGGGATTTTGTGCAGCTCAATGTAGTACAAACAGCAGCTTTCAAGTAGTAGCGTTCACCACTGATGCATCTGATTTTTCATTTTGAAGCACCCTTTGACCAAATAAGCAGTTTGGACGCGGTACTAAAAATTTTCAACCAGTTCTTTGCCAAGACCCAATCTTGAAAAGAACAATAGAAGATAGAAGCTCAGTTGTAATCAGTAACTGGAGCTTAGAATTCTGTCATAGAAATAAATCAGTTATCTCTTGAAAGAAAGATCTTTATCCTGTAAATACGCTACAAAAGCGGCCTAAAATGTATCAAACTTTATCTATGCACCTTTAACAACGGAAATCATTATACCGTAACCTAAGGTGATAACACACAAAAATGCCAATAAGGACGCTGGGACACCCCTGGTCAAGAAAGTGTTGACGTTTAGATATCTTTGCCCCTTCTTATCAGTCATGGAAATGGCAGTGACATTAGGGAAACCTGAAGATGCCAGACCCATACCACAGGAAGCCAATAACGCACATCCAAAAATCAGAATTGGGGCAGCGTTCTTGGCAGACATCTTATCACCAACCTCCTGAACCAATGGAACAATGATAATCGCAGAGACCGTATGAGAAACAAAAGTTCCCACAACCAACATTAAGATACCAAAAATACAAAGGATCGCAAAAAGTCCGTCGTCGGCAATCCTTCTTTGCAGGGAACGAGCTATGGTTCCCAAGAGACCAGAAGTTGACACAGCTTTACCCAGGGCAATACCACCCATGGCTAGGACAACAATTGACCATGGAAATGAATTCAGGTCATTCGTTGTGAGTAGGCCAGTACCGAAGAATAAAATCATGGGCAGCACGGCTATCTGGCCGGAAGAACCAAATGCGCTTTCGATCTTTGATTCAACACACCATAACAGAATCGTACCAACGCTGACAGCAATAACATAGTACTGTTTCAGTGTAAATTTTGTCCTGATCGGTGTGAATTTTTGAAGTTTCGTCTTATGGAATTTGAATGTGAAGCATATAATACCCCAAGCACATAGCATTGCTAGGATACCTGTTGGTAAGGCGACGGCGAAGAATTGACCCCAGCCGACACCGTATGGCTTCAAAAAATTCATTGAGATGACATTTTGTGGAGAAGAAATTGGTGACGCCATACCACCAATATCGGCAGCCAAAGCGACTCCGATGACTAAGGCTTTTGCGAATGGCGAAGATGCTTCCAGTGGATCTAACAGCGGCGACAGAAGAGAGTAGGTCAATACAGGTGCAGCGACATTGGAGATCCACATTGACAAGAAAAAGACAACACTCATAGCCATCAAAAGAACATTTCTTGGTTTAGTTCCTGCTCCTGCCAATAACCATGATGCAAGGACTCTGGCAATATCGTATTGGGCAAGAGCTTCTCCTAAAGTGAAACCTGCCAGCAGAATCATAATTGTGGATGACCACATCTGCGACAGAATCACCGAAGAAGCAGATGCGGCCCCAAGAACTTTTCCTTCCGAGTCTTTCAATACCCGAAATAAGACAACTAACAACGGAACCAATAGAGCTGTTGCGTATAGTGGGATTGCTTCACTTGCCCACAGAAATGCCACACACTCGACCAGAGCCATACAGCGGTGTTGGGCTTCATCGTTAAAAGTTTTAACTCCCAGAAGAACACCTGTGACCGTGATAATGAAAGCAATTTTGAATGCTTTCAAGGTGAAGAATAACTTTGGTACCATAAGTTTAGTAATTCTAAAGGACTTGAATCCAAGAGGCCTTGGTACATGATAGATGTAGTATTCCAACTCCAACTTATTCCGAGTCAGATCAGAGCTAATAGTTTCATTTTGAAGACCTTTGTCATGTGAAAGTAAACCCAGCATATCCTTCCAGGTGTTACTTCTTTCCCAAACGATGTGATCGTGGAGTAGAGACTTCAACTCATGTTTACAAACTTCAATATTAGCAGATTGACCCTTCAAACTTGCATAAAACTCGGTAGCTTTAGAGATCTTTCCATTGAGCACTTTCAATGTTGTGGGCTGAAAAATATAGGTATCCTTGTAAAACTCCTCTGACAGAATCAATTCTTGCCTCGTGTTTTGATGCATAACTTTATCAAATTTTTTAGTGATCTTGCTGAAACCTATGCGGTTCAGTTCGATGAATGATTTTAGTTGGCAGAGGTCGATGTATAGATTGATAGTGGATTGTTTTAGTAGAGATGTCTTTTGTGTTTTGACATTGAACTGAGAATAGTTCAACAAGGCAGTGTTATCCTGGACTCCATAGTAGTCTTCCTCATCGTCGAACTCTTCCTCTGAATAAAAGTCTGATTGCGTTCTAAGAGGTGGTTCCTGAGTTATCTCTTCCTCTTGAATAGAGCTAGGGACGCGATTTGCTGCGTAAGTAAAGCCTGCCTCATGATCCTCCGGCGATTGGTAAACACCCACCTTCTCTAGGTCCTTCACCAAAGTGTCAAACTTTTCATAAAACTTTGATTCCATCCTTTTATAAAAATCATCAACCTTTAACTTTTCTTCCTCAAGACTACTCACAAATGTATCGTTTGCACTAAACAGTGTCTTGGCCTCACTAGAGAAGGAAGACCTTCTTGATTCAAAAAATCTTTCCTTAACCTTTCTGAACGATGAGTTCTTTAAATGATTGCTAGGCCCTAGTTTTGGCGATGGCAGCTCTTCTAGCTCGAAAGTTTCTTCAATGCCGTCCTCTTTAACGTTTCTTTCAGCATTGTCACCTTTGTTAAACAGCTTATTTCTGAATAATTTTTTAGCTAGATGTCTTGGAGAATTTGAAGTACTATTACCGTCATTTAATTCTCCCACTTCACCGTTCAGCTTCAACTCATCGGTCTGTAACGTATAGATCAGATTCTTCAAGTCACTGTAGTCCATATAATGACTTTGCCATTCGGGTACGGCATTGTACTTCAAAAAGTGCGAAAAACGCATCTTAATAAGCTAAATAAACCACCGAAAGGCACCTGAAATCGATCAGAGTGAGCTTAAAAGTTCTGTTCACTGAACATTTGAGCCCAGATGATCAGAATTAGAATTTTTTCTTGAGCTACCTGATGGCTAATTTCATCTTGGCACTCTAAAATGCAACTATAGCCCTGGTCATGTGACTTAGATCTAGATCTACAGTTAAGGGACTTTTATGATAAGACCATTGGTATTGTGATTAATGATGGTACTCTTAAATATCAGGCTCGTAGTAAGCAATTGCCAGCCTCTTGCCAGACCTTTGACGCTTCTCCTTCAGCACTATAATACATTTTTATCATTTACAATCAATGTGTCATTAACGCACGTGCCCGTGTGAAATTTCGCAACGTCGGGCTCCACTAAGGAGATGGTTGATGACTTAGTTTCGGCTTTGCATGCAAGCGAGATTTAAGAAATTAGAGACTCATTGAGCTCACACGCGATTTGCCTTCTGTGCCTGTACAGAGCTGTGATATAGCGTTCAGAGGCTAACACTGTCAACAATTAATAGCTTCTATGGCCAAGTTGGTAAGGCGCCACACTAGTAATGTGGAGATCATCAGTTCGACTCTGGTTGGAAGCATTTTTTTGGAATTTTTTCTATCAACAAAATTCCGTCGGAATTCTGCGATGATGGATGCAAAAGACTAGTCGATGAGTCGATCAAAAAATTTACAGATAAGTGGACGAGTCGTGCTTCTTGAATGAAATCATGAGTTCTCTCTTATTGCCTGTCTTTAGTTACCTCGAACATTGTGCATCCTACCCTGGCGGCGAATCAATCGACGCAATCGGCGAGTGGCACCTTCTCAGCTTTAGATCGCTTGTTTAATACACTCAAAGATGCTCTCAGCTGTTTCGAGAGTCAATATCAAGAGGAGCTTGGCTACCCATGCTCAATTTCCCTCTATCCCCAAAGATTTTGCCAGTCGTATACCTCCATATGCCAAGCTTTTGGCTAATCTGGGTAAAGTTAAAGAGCTAACTAATAATGCACCATTAACCTTGGCGGAAAAGATTCTATATTCTCACTTGTGTGATCCCGAAGAATCCATAACTTCTTCCAAGTTGGAGGATATACGTGGTTTGCAATATTTGAAGCTTAATCCTGATCGTGTAGCCATGCAGGATGCTTCAGCCCAAATGGCGCTTCTTCAATTTATGACAACCGGACTTTCACAATCTGCAGTACCTGCTTCCATTCATTGTGATCATTTGATCGTCGGTAAGAAGGGTGAATCAGAAGATCTGAAGCTCTCCGTGGCAACGAATAAAGAAGTGTTCGATTTCTTGCAAAGCTGCGGAAAGAAGTATGGTATCCAATTCTGGGGACCGGGTTCTGGTATTATTCATCAAATTGTTCTCGAGAATTTCTCAGCCCCAGGTCTGATGATGTTGGGTACTGATTCCCATACACCTAACGCTGGTGGTCTAGGTGGTATTGCAATCGGAGTCGGTGGTGCTGACGCTGTGGACGCATTGACTGGTACTCCATGGGAGTTGAAAGCCCCAAAAATTCTGGGCGTCAAGTTGACTGGTCATTTAAGTGGTTGGACGTCTCCAAAGGATGTCATCACCAAAATCGCCGGACTTTTGACTGTCAGAGGTGGAACAGGCTACATCGTTGAGTATTTCGGCGAAGGTGTCAAGAGTCTATCTTGTACTGGTATGGCCACGATCTGCAACATGGGTGCCGAAATCGGTGCTACTACATCCACTTTCCCATATCAAGAAGCTCACAAACTGTACTTGCAGGCTACAGGTAGGGGCGTGATCTCAGAACATGCTGATGTGGCTCTTCACAAGTACGGCTTCTTGAGAGCTGATGATGGTGCACAATACGATAAAGTGATTGAAGTCAATTTATCTGAGCTTGAACCTCATATTAATGGTCCTTTTACCCCAGATCTTTCCACCCCAATCTCTAAATATGGTGAAAAAAGCATTGCAGAAAACTGGCCTCAGAAGATTTCTGCAGGTTTAATCGGTTCATGTACCAATTCATCGTACCAGGATATGACCCGTGCGGCAGAACTAGTGTCACAAGCAGCCAAGGTTGGATTAAAACCAAAGATTCCCTTCTTCGTCACACCTGGCTCTGAACAGATCCGTGCCACTTTAGAAAGGGACGGTCTGATCGAGACTTTCACCAACAACGGTGCCATCGTTTTGGCTAACGCATGTGGACCATGTATCGGTCAATGGGCGAGAGAGGACATTCCAAAGACTTCAAGTCAAACAAACTCTATTTTTACTTCCTTTAACAGAAATTTCAGAGCCAGGAATGATGGGAACAGAAATACAATGAACTTTTTGACGTCGCCGGAAATGGTCACAGCCATGATTTATTCTGGTGATGCTCAATTCAACCCTATTACCGACGCTATTGAGTTAGAGAACGGTAAAACTTTCAAGTTTGAGCCACCTCAAGGTCAGGATCTGCCTTCTAAGGGTTTTGAACACGGTAGAGATGAATTTTATCCCACAAGAGATCCAAAGCCCGAAGCTGGAGTGGAAGTTGAGGTTAGCCCCACGTCTGATCGTTTGCAACTTTTGGAACCTTTCAAGCCATGGAACGGCCAAGAGCTAAAGACCAATATTCTGATGAAAGTTGAAGGCAAATGTACCACCGATCATATCTCTGCTGCCGGTGCATGGTTGAAATACAAAGGCCATCTTGAAAACATTTCTTACAATACGCTAATTGGTGCTCAAAACAAAGAAACTGGCGAAGTCAACAAGGCGTATGATCTTGATGGCTCGGCCTACGGTATCCCAGAACTAATGATGAAGTGGAAAGAAGAGGAAAGACCTTGGACCGTTATCGCAGAGCACAACTATGGTGAGGGTTCTGCGAGAGAGCATGCTGCTCTGTCACCTAGGTTCTTGGGTGGTGAAATCATTCTAGTCAAGTCATTTGCGAGAATTCATGAGACAAATTTGAAAAAGCAAGGTATGCTACCACTGACCTTTGCTGATGAAGCAGATTATGACAAAATTGCATCGGGTGACGTCTTGGAGACGGTCGGCCTCGTTGATATGGTCGCTAACGGTGGTGACAATGGAGGAGAACTTGGTATCAAGATCACTAAGCCGGCAGGCGAATCTTTCACCATTAAAGCTAAGCACACCATGTCAAAAGACCAGATTGAATTTTTCAAGGCTGGGTCAGCTATAAATTACATCAGTAATTTGCGTAAAACACAGCAATGAGTAATGGTAACTATTCTACTTAACTTATTTATTAGTCATTTGTTCATCTTTTTTGTCTTCGCACAACGCTCATCTAAATTGAGCGTTAGTGTGTGTGCTCTAGTGCGATGCAATTTGGAAGGAGTACAGCTTAAATGTAATGTTACAATGTCTTAATGTAAATATAGAATTACTTTCTAGGAGATAACTGCAAGCTCAGGTCATATGCACGATCAGTCTTCTCCCTGTACAAAACGTTGACTCTCCAAATCTCGTATAGTATAAACTCTTGTAATAGTGGAATTGGCTTGATGCTTTTAGTGTCACCGTCGACCTGATCGTTCAAGTTAAAGAATGAACTTAAATTGTCGGAGCGCTCATCCTGAACTTCATAGTTGACCTGGAAATATGCGATAATGTTGATGGTTTTGGTGATCTTGTAAAACTTGTCGAGGTTCACCAATTTATGTGGTCTGAAGGATTCGGGGTTTTTGTAGCTATTGTTTCCTTCATTGATGAACGTAAGGTCTTGCAGAAATAGATTGAAAAAAGGTACAACAGGCACAGAGGACTTATCATGCGATGACTCGCCGGTAAACCCCTCTTCTATGTACCTCTTCAACTTTTTCCTGTACACTTTAAAGTTGTTGTTGGGATGGACAATCCTTGAAAGATATTCGTAAAGTTCAGTGTCTTTCTTGCGCAGACCCTCCCACACCATGTCCAATCTTGTTATGGCGTGATTTTGAAGAGCAGTCATGATCGATGCGACCGAGTTGAAATTCCTAAAGTAAGAGCACGATAAAGCGATCTTTAGCCAAACTTTTAGCCGTGTTGTACGAGCCTTGAGCGATAGATAAGGACTTAAAATCGACTCAAAAACGTAGTTGGAAAGTTCATTCGTGAAACTCAGGATGGCGGTTACATTGGGGGAAGTTTTAGAATTGAGGTTCTTCTCGAGGGCTTTATTGTTCAGCAATTCGAAGGGTTGGATGTTGAAGAATAGTTTGGATTCAATTAGCGTAAGTTGTTTCGCGAGTTCTAAAGGGTTCAAGTCCACTAAATTCATGTCATTGTGGATGAGGTCTCGGGAAATAGGTCCTTTTCGGTCATTTAAGTCGCTCCACTCTTTAATCAGAAGTGAAATTTCACTCTTAGGCACAAATATATTAGGCGATTTGGTCTGAATCGATTTTCCTACCATAAGCCGGTAGCGATTCACTATTCTTTCCATGTCATGTAGGTTTCGTTTACTCAAGAGAGATGAAGTTCCCAAATTAAGAACCGGTATAGGCAAAGATATTGAACTGGTGCTACGACTTTGTACGTGACTCAGCTCATACTCTTCGATAATTTTCTCATCCAAAGAGAAAACGGAAAGACGACTGTTAATACTGCTCGAAGAGATATCAGAGTAGATTGAATTACATCTTGATTGGATCTTCACTGGTTTCAGCTGGGGACGAATCATATAGCCTCTTTTATACGACTTAGAGAGTGGTTTGCTGCCTGAAAGTTTCGCAGCCGTTTCAATAAGTCTTTTGGCCTCTATCGGTAAATGCAATGACAAACCCTCGTTGAAAAAATTAATCACTGTTGGTAAAACTTTGTAGTCAGAGGTACAATCCCAAAAGCTTTCCATCCAAGTTTGGAATATCGATGATACGAGTTTTCTTCTGTTTTTGATTCTGGAAGATCTTGACGAGTATGGTCCATTATTAGTTGAGCAGTCATACTTAGATGCATTGTCACTTAGATCTGCTCTAGCTATTAGTAGGTTGATAAAGTCGACCGTATTGCCAAAAGTACGGAAATTGAATAGACAGGTTGCGGAAAAAAAATCGTTAGGCCTATCGATTTCATCGGTCAGTTTGTAAACCAACGCTCGAAGCGACCCACCAACAATAATCCCATCATCGTCGTGTATTAGCTCATCAAGCATGAGCTGCTTGTCATTGACCATGTCCCATTTCTCAGATTCATCTTCCTCTTCTAATTCATCTGGTCTGAAAGCTTCAAAAGTGGAGTCTCTGGCAAACGGTTTCTGATCTTGAATATAATCTTGCAAAAACTGCGTTCCTCGACGTGTGATTCCCGGTGCCTCCAAATTTCCAGAACGAATACAAGAAAACCGATTGAAGGAACTGCATAAGTCGGTCTTTTCTTCGTTCCTGATTTCGGTAAGCTTTTGTTCCAGCACTCTTTTATCTATATTCTTGGTTAATCCCACTGAACATTTCTCAAAGAACTTTTCTGGTGTCATCTTCAGCTTCTGAAAATCGAGATTTTGTCTGTCGCTAGGCAACTGAAAATCACCGATGAGGCGAAGGTAGCTACTACAACCGTTGATGGAATCTGCTATCAAAGTTGTCATGCTTGCAACAACGTCACACAGGCGCTGCCCTTGGTCAGTATACTGATATGCCTCTTCTTTTATTGCAAGTTGTTCAGTGTTGTTATTGTAATCTTCTCTTAAAGTCTCAGTGACCAAAGCTTTTACACAGGACACCAGTTCTGAAACTAACGAAAACAATGGATCAAGGTTCTTGTGTAAAGTGTTCTCGTATGCGTATTGAAATTTCTCCTGAATGATAGCTGAGCAGGACTTGCTGATGTATAACAATTCCCTCAGTAACACAATGATTTGATGAACAATATACTCCAAGACTTCAACGCCACTTGGATTATGCTCGATCATATCCAATCGACCAAGAATTAAGCCAACGTACAGGATTAGAAGATCATAAATTTCATGAAGACGTGCCATTGCCGAAGGTGGCCTTACTAGTCGTGGCATTTGAGCTTCGGGTTCGGATGGCTCCAATGCAGACCCCATGGCTTGTGCTTTGATTTCAGATGTATTCTCGGGGCTTTTGGTACCTGTACTTTCTATAGCGGACCAGACTTTAAAAAATGCGAAAGCCTTGTCTAAGACCTCATAGACCAGAGCTATTAAAGTTTGAATATGTGCAGGATTGGTAGAGTGTTTGTGATAGTCGGCCTTGATCATCAGATTGTACCAGTTAGCTAGGAGAAGCTTTCTAGCTTTTCGCAAGTTTGGGTTTTGTTGCACTAGATTATTGGATCGAGAAACACATCCTGTTGCCTCCAAAACAGTCTTCACGCCGTCTCTTATCTGATTAATGTGATCGACGCTGAAAGTTGCTTCTTTCTTTCCTGGTAAATGCGTTTCTTGAGGATGCAAAAGAAACTGAGCGGATGCTGAAAGTAATTTTTGAAGCGGAAGACGAGATTTTATTAGATCTGGTATGCTTGAAGTCAAGCTTATGGAGCCACTCGCCTTGACCGTATCAGAGAAGTAATTGAACGGTACCCAACCACGTTTCCTGTTCCGTAACAAAGTCACTTCACCCCAACCTGATTCGTCCACTGTATGCACAAAGGCGACATCATTCTTCTCGAACGAAAGGCATATCAAGACGTCTTCCGGATTATCCAGTGTCTCTGCATTGAAGGAATGGATAGCAATAATGAACAGATAGGCGAAATTTTCATCATATAAGCATATTTCGGAGCTTTTCTTGAGTGAGGCAGCTCTCGAGAGCCCTCTCGGTCTTTTCTGCTGATCTGTTCCTAATGAGGCGTTGCTGTATGAAACATTGTATTCCTGTCTATCGTTAAGTTTCTCATCCTCATGATTCTTGATGCTAGACGCGTAGCCGCCGGCCTGTCCATTTACGATTGTGGATGCACGTATAGCCCTAATAGGGGACGATCTCGAAGAGACAATTTTGGTCGCGTTCGCCGTCTCAATGTAGGAGCTGATCGTGATAGAGCTGGTCCTCTGGGCGATCCCCAAGCCGGCTTGTGCTTCTGTCCTAAACGAAGTATCATCGACCTCCGAATCACTGCTTTCTTCGACATTTTCTTCAGGAGCACATGTAGGAGTTGTCATATCCTCTACACCTGCAGCCGTGGGTCCTACCACGGGCGTAGCGTCAGCCAGGTTGTCCTGATAAGGATCAGAGCCGATAAATGACCTCTGGAGTGTATTGTCTTCTTCGTTGTCGGAGGCGCAAGCGTTAATCTCAGAGCTTAAAGAAGGAGCCGTTTGAAATGAAGTGTTGCTCACACTGCTCAACGACTTGAAGGAGTGATCCTTGCGACATCGCGGCGTTGACTCGGGCTCTTCATTTTCCCTCTCTGTTATTTCATATGAACCAGCCTCTGCTTCACCATAATCAAATTGCAGAGATTTAGTCGGCGAAAGAAAGTCATCGTCGTGGTGAATGAATAAGGGAGTCGTAGCGCTGATCCCAGAATCCATTATCACCAGATCTGGATTTGAATTCAGTTTCTAGCCTGAATGATCTTACAAACGGATTGTACAAGTCTTCCAGCTGGCCTGTATGGCTGTTTATTATTGAACTGTTTCACGTAATTGAATGAAACACGGCAAGGTATCTCCTGGAGTCTGGATATATTACTGATCTTGCTGGCTTTGTTGACGCGTTTGAAAACCGCGTTATCCATTCTCGAACTTTTCGTGTAAGTCGATAAAAACCACGTCGCTCAAATGTGAAGAGCAGATGGCCATTGGAATAGCTGTATAGCATGGACCACCTCATGGACCACCTTGTGCTTTGAAGGAGCTTTCGTCAACAATCTTACAGAGTTTCTTGAAGCGGCCCACTTACTCTTGAACAGATTGCCTCTCGGTCTTTTTGATTTGGTGTAAAATCTGCAGCCCTTGAAGTCTTTCCTCATATAAGGCCGCCAGTTTACTGACTTTGTTACCCACTTTTATATCTGAGTACCCTTCCCGCGAGAATTTGGCGTCTGTATTAGCTTTATCGCTAAGTAGCTTTTGCTTCTGCAAATCTTTATCGAACTGCACAATCTTGTTGAACTTGGCAGAAGGTGTATCAGTCAAGCCGGTTGATTCTTTGCTTACTGGACATGAAGCTAATGCACAGTCCTCTGTGTTGTCCGTGACCATTTGCTTTATGGCCTCAGTGGCTCTAACCGGCGAGACAGCCCTGGATTGAGCTGGCTCCTCTGTTAAAGTTGTTACCGAGTCACTGGCAACCCGTGCAGAAATGCTTAGGTCCCTAATCTTGAGTATTGTAATGGCTTCTTCGGTAAGTGTTGATGCTGAGCTGACGACACGATCACAATCCGACTGTTGTGAGCCTGATCTGGAACCACCGATGTTTTCAGTTGATTTCAAGTCTCCGTATTTTGTAGGGCTCGATTTTCTTGCTCGAGGTATCTTCGGTGGGCCTAGAACGGTTGGAACACTCAACTTTTCTGGATTTTGTCGAATTTTAACAGACTCAGTTGCTGTAGCCGCTGTTCTGCCTGCTCTTGAGTTTTCCAACTCATTCAAAATTTCTGGGAAATACTCAATGAGATTTCTAATGAAACGAGCTCCCAATGCCAAGCGATCTGCACTCATCATCGATATTTTCTCTTTACATAAAGTAGGAGTCAAGGCTTTGCTCAAACTGATCTTATCATGCTTCGTGACATCTGAGTGCTCCAAAATAGAGATGAAGAGAGGAAATATAACCTTTAAGAGATCAAAATAGTGATTCTCTTTGATCATGTTCAAAAATGTAAGATGCGTGTATCGGAGATCGTCTTTGATAGGAAGTGGTACTAAATTGATAGGAATCAAAGGTTGTGATTTGTTCCTCAAGAAATGTAAAAAAACTGAGGCCAATGAATAGGTGTCCCATTGTGAAAGGTCAACATAATTGTTTCTTTCTATCACGTCAAGAAGAATGTTAACCTTTTTGTATGAGCCAGGCTTTTGGAAGATGAGTTCATGAGTGACTGCCTCTGCTGTCAATCTCTGAAATATTCTATCAAATATCAATTGCCTGTATTGTCGACTCCCTAGTGATGATAATCGTGACGGGTATTCCTCTGGAACCTCAATGTAGTCGTTTATGCGGTAGTCATGGAGATATACGTTTAGCGAAATCCTCAACCGAGTAATATCGATCAGTCGCGAAAGTTCTGTCAAGTTTGAAACATGCACCATCGAAAAAGACTCCGAGGTTATGTTGTCTTGAGAAGAATATGCGCTTAACATCTTGATATTCATTGCGTTGGAGAGCACTTGGTAGACAGTTCGGATGAAAAAGGATTCGTGAACGATAAAAGTTTTCAGAAGGAAACCTCGCAGCTCTTTGGGTAGTTTTGAGAACATTTTCACACCATAAACCCAACTGACCTTTTTCTGAATGAATCCTGATGAGAAAACCACTAATGAGAAAGGTGCTCTTGGTATTTTTTCTATCAAATTATCAGTGAGTTCATCGATGAGCAGATCATACACCTGTTTATTGCCAACTTCTTCCGGCTCGGGAAGATAGGTCGAGTCAAACACATATATACTATGTCCAGAAATTGGATCAACAGAGTACGATTTGAAGAATATGCTGTTCACATTGACATGCAGCATTGCGACTGCTAAAAAGGGGGCTCAAGTGATGGGAGTCGCCAGTACCAAATCTTAGAATTTTCGACAAGGTAAAGCCCAGTCATTTGACTGTTTATCATTAAATGTCTTCGACTGAAACCATCTTCAGCTAGAGGTAAACAAACAAATGGATATCCAAAGCTGCGCAGTGCAAGAAAAAAAAACGCGAAAAAAGAACTCCTCATAGGGGGCTCGAACCCCTGACATTTCGGTTGTCCTTGATTTAAGCAATGCTTAAAAGCCGAACGCTCTACCAACTGAGCTAACAAGGACGAGTTCTTCAATCTGCAGACAGGCCAAAATAGCGTTATACCAGATTGGGCGAAGACAAGGCTAGATTCTTCAACATCAGTGCTACGGTAATAGGGAGAATCCAGAGAACAATGATGTACAACATGCTTTTCTCAACTGTTATATTGTTCTACTATACACTTCGCTGACCCGAGGAACGCAGCCGCTCGAGTCGCAGATACCTTGCCATCAATGATATATTAGTAGAGCTTTCGGCGGTCGAAGTTATGGGAGCCTGCCTTCCGTCTTAGTCTATTGCATCATCTCTAAGTGTTATACTTTTGATTCAGAATGCCTGGCAACCCTTTTGATATTTTCGTAAACTTCTGTAGATCTTAAGTTGGTGAGCTTGTGTTTTGCCTCGTATCTTTCACGGTCTGCTTTGTAATGCGGATCGACAAGCAAGACTTGCAAGTGCTTATCGAATGCATCTTCAGGAATTAGTTTTTGGGTGATAGGGCACTTGATGAATTTAGAGTCCGATTCACTTCTAGACGCACTATCCACCTGTCTCATCTTGAGTCTTGTTGAGCCTGCTGCTCTGAGTTTCCTCTTTTTCGTCTTTGATCCCGCCTTTGAGTCTTCCTGCTTTTCTGCATCAAATAAACCCTCCAAGTCAGTCTTTTGCAGCCTTTTAGATGCTAATGTTTTGAAATCCAAAGGTTGTGGAAGATCTTCCAAGCCCGTCGTCGGTACTGTCACTTTGTTTACCACTTTGAAATTGGCCCAGTCAAAGGCTGCAAATTGGACTTTCCGTAAATGTGATGCTCTATCCCTCTCGGACTTTAATTCCTTACTGTAAACGTTGAATTCGGCCCTTTGGAAGCTCCTCTGCAGTATTTCAAACTTATAGTCGCCAATCTTCCAGTCGAAAAATGGTGGCCCAAGCGTATTACTCTTGACTTGCTTGTATTGATTAACAAACTGAATAAATGTGCCATGCAAGGCATGACTATTGTTTAAAAAGCCGAACAATTCATCTTCTTTAAACTCATCTCTCATTTTCTGCAAGTAGTTTGTACTTTCGTTAGCCACACAATAGGCCGCAGCAAGTTTAATGATCTCGAGATCTCTCTGCGTGATGTCTTCATCGTGGTTCGAGAACGAGAAGGGGTAAGGCTCCTGCGGGATCCTGCATTTCCTGTCCTGCTTCATGCCTTCGTCTTCCGAAGCCTTAAAGCTGCGTTGTTTACTCAAAATTTCCTGGTAATAGGCAAAGTTCTCGTCTCCAGGCTTCACAAAGGAGAATCTGGGGTCCTGCATCAGATCTTCTTCAAGGCCGCTACCATTATCAGCTACATATCTGGCTGTCTTGGTAATCGTTTCTCTAATAGAGTCGCCAACATTCCATGTGTCATTCAATACACCGGAACTGCTCATCTCAAGGGCACCTGATGTTCAATCAACCTTTTGTTTCGTAGGACTATGAGGGTTCTTTCTTCAGCTAGTTCCAAGTAACTTTTGAACGCTAAGCAGCGATCACATTAAAAAAGAGTGGTCAATCAGCACAAAAGAGGAAGGATCGAAATATCAATAACTATTACCATTGGCTTATGACGATATGGAAAACTTGCTCAAAGTTAAGAGTATTGTACTCAACATTGCTGGAAATCTGAATACCAGAGACTATCTCAATTTCCAACAAGTTAACAGGACTGTTCACGATGTGCATCTTAATGATTATGACGACGATGTTTACTGGGTCCAGAAGCTGTTGAAGATGGGATTGAAACAAGGTCCCGCAATTGGTGAGGATCAGGAGCGCCTGAATGAGTTGAGTGAGGATTCAGCTGCAATATTTGATAAAATAAGAACATTTACACAAACAAATGCTAAACGGGTCTACAAATGCTTTTACCAGTGCTTCCACCCCTACTGCATTAAGTTGGAGCAGAATAACTTGGTTCATTTTTTCCCAGATCAGTATGACAATGATCCTGTCATACAGGTGAAAATCTTCAACTATATCAGTAGATACAACAAATCCAATCATAATGACCCTCAAGAGTGTCAGATAATAGAACAGAATCTGTCCATATTGAAGGAAATTTTTACAAACTCTGTTCTGCAAGAAATGGAGGATAACTATGCGTCGGAGAATTATGAGGCAGTGAACAAATTTATACTAGTGCTACTGTTATGCCACGAAGAAAAGAATGCTGTGGAATTTTTCAAGTCAAAAGCTGATTATGCAGGTGCATCAATCTTATCGAGCTCAGTCTTCAATAGCGAGGATGTTCTTCAGCAAGACGTGCTGGCAGGAACCTTAGTTCATATGCGCGACTTCCTGAACTCTAAGATAAAGGTAGCCGATTTGATTTTTGAGGATAGATATCCGGTGGTTCTTAACTTTATGGAAGGTTTCATTCAAGATACAGTTCTGGATTTCCTTAATAGCTCATTTGGCCCTGGTGACGCAAGATTAGGTTACATGCCACTTGTTTACTCCCTTGTAAAAAAGAATTTGTGCGACGAATTGGTGGAATCTAAAAATGCTGGTTCATCTTTCCACCAAGTAGTCAAAGAGTTCATCAACATGTACTTGGAACCAATGATGATCAAGTACTTGGATATGCAACCTCAGGCGTTTGAGAGAGAAGTTTCTGAACAATTCTTAGAATACAAGAAAGAAGCTGCGATCAAAGAGAAAGAAGCTAACGAGCAGATTTATAACTCTCTCAGAGATCAAAGTTTCGAGGAAAAGAATATAGTAGATGATAAAAATGACTTCCTGAGTTCGTTTACTAGAATTTTTAAACTTCCTAATAATGAAAGACAGAAAACGGAGGAACAATTACAGCTGGCTTATAATTTGAATCTTATAACGAATAATCTGCAAAATATCAAAACCCTGGTAAGCTTGGACCTTTGTTACAAGATAGTGCAAAAAGCACAGGTTAAAACAGATCAAATGTATAGCTTCTACGCTGTGGAAAACGCTGCTCAAACAGTGAAGGCGCGATGCCAAGAGGTGTTTAAAATTCTCATTGATCAACTAAGCTCAAACCATGTTAAGCCTGCGTTTGAGAAAGCAATGACTTTACTTAAGCGATATGACTCGAATGAAATTCAAAGAGTTGAACTAAAGTTAGAGGGAATTGAGACGCAGGTAGAGCCCCTCGTGCAGTTTACAGAACTGATCAACATTGGTGATATCATTTTACAGATGATCTCCATTTTCTATCGAGATGAGTTACTGCATAAAAACATCATTGACAAAAATCGGGATTTTCTCAACGACGTTGTGCAATCTAAGAAAAGTTTCGAGAATCTTTTGGACGATTATGTCGCAGACGGTCTGAACATTGGTATCAATAAATTGATGGATGAGGTTGAGTTTGTATTCAACACCGTTCAAGTCCCTACCGATTTTAATCCTGATCCTAAGGACAAAACTTTAAACTGCAAAGAAATAAAACCAACGCCATGTGCTGAAAAGATAGTGGAACTTCTATCAAATCATTCCTTTCTGTTGACAGGTGCGACCGATAAGGGTACAATCGATGTTTATCAACAGGAGATAGGAGAGAGGTTTTTCAATGAAATAGTTAAGCATATCAAGAAGAATTTCATTTCAGCTGATGGGGCAATATTTCTGATATGCGACTTGAACTGTTATTATGACTTTGTTGCATACAAGCTCAGGCAAAAAAACATTGTTCCTCTGTTTGCAGCGCTCAAAAATGTTGCTCAACTCTACATCATCTCAGGTAAAGACTCTAAAGAACTGGGAAAAATGATCTCTGATGTTGGAAGATTTCAAGGTATCTTTTCTCAAGAGGAAATCTATGAATTCGTCGAAAGGCGAAGTGATTGGGTGAGAGTTAAAAGAGACGTCGAAAAGGTAATGTACGGTTTAGGCGTTAAAGATTGCATTATTATGTAGAGACAGTACTGAGTCATTCTCCACTTCTACTTCGTAAAGAAACTGGAGTAGAACACTTTGACGTTGTTCAGCGCCACATAGTTAATGCAGTTGTCAATATCAGAAGCGGTGAAATGCTGCAAGGTCTCATTGTATATATTTCCATTGAGTTTCAAAGTTACCAAACTTGGGATGGACTCAATAAGTTTCATTATTTGCACCGATAACGTCAACTTAAGGTTCGTGGCACTGTTTGTAATACTCAAATGGTTCAAGTTTTCAAAATGAGGGTGGGTGAGGAACATCTTGAACCTCTCGCTGATGATGAACGCATTGGAGTAGCTGAGTATCAGATTCCGGATCCTTTTGCGGCCGAAATTTTCTAGTCCGAATGGATAGCACCAACTGCAGTTAATCAATTCTAGGGAGTCCAGCATATCGCAGCATCCTAAATCTTCGTCGAATGATTCAATCTCGTAATCTTCCATACTGAGCGTCTCTAACTGTTCGAATTGTCTCAAGTGTTCCAGGCTAAAAGCCGATCCGGGCTTTGCCGCTCGTATCTTAAGCGTTCGTAGATGAGATCCTTTGGATGAATATTTGAAAAAATTGGTTGAACCAGAGGTCGGTATTTCAAGACTCCTCAGATTCGGCAGCTTCGATGATGAGAAAAGTTGTGCAAATGGAAATGTCCACTCGTTCTTCGAGCAACTTCCAGTCAATCGCAGAGATTCTATGAGTTGGAGTTCGGCTATCAGCAGTGGTTTCTGATGATTGCTCCAATTAGATATCAGATCATCCCACGAAACTTTACTCTGTGCGAAGAGATAGGGCAGAAAAACTCTGCGCAATCTTCGACTAGTCGATGCTAGGGCAATCAAATCCTCTCTAGAAACTTTGTGCAGTATATTGATGATTATTTCATGTGGTAGCGACTCAAGCAAGTGAGTCACAACATTACACCTAGCTATCTTGTTATCTCGCTCACCACAGTCCTCCACGCATGTTCTCTTCGATCTCATATTCAAAGTAGCAGTCTCAATAACAACTCCTTGCATCAGACCTTAAATTCAGAGCTGCGTCCCAACTGGAGGGCCATTTGCTCGAACAGTCATAAGGAGGAATGATTGTAAGGCCCAGCACATCGCGTTGTAAACAAAGCTGCGGATCATGTGACCACAACGCCTTAGGAATGAATCACTTCACTGACCTCCAAGAGTTCATTGAACTTGGTCAATTCCTCGTCAAGCCTTTCTTCGTTGCCGTCACGTTCGTAGTTGACAATGTGAGTGACTTGGGCTATCGGCTTCATGGTTAGCTCATCGGACGCGTCTGCGGAGCTGCTCATCAAGAACGCCGAGTAGTCCTTGGAGTTTAAAACTTCCCGGCCCACAATTTTCCGACCTCTTATGTATGTGACTTGAGATGCATTGCAATGCTGGTCAGCATCAGATTTCGCTAAACACTGGCGATGCTTGTTGTCCATCACAAAGTTGTCTTGAAATTCACTTGTCGCACCAGAATATCTGATTTTGCAGGGAACCAAGTGTGCCTTATACGTAGGCAATGCATCCGTACTTCCTAAATCTATTTTCTGGTCCATCTGTTGTTTGGTTTAGCAGCTTTTCTGATTCGAAAGTTTCAAGAACTACTTTTCATCTTCGCTTTTAGCACAGAAGAAAGGTCAAAGCCCTATACTGCGAGGATAAGATACAAGCATGTCGTACCAGGCTCCATATCTGCTGGGACGTTTCCTCGATCCTGTGTTTGCTCTGGTTGTTGGTACCCTAAGTTACTACTCCTACGAGAACAAGGTTGGAAGACCTGAAGGCCACCGTCTCAATGAGCTAATAGCCAAAAAATACCATAGACGGTTTTCAAAGAAATAGGTGATCATCTAGGTAGTTGGAAGTAGCTTTTGTAGGTAGTCTTTGGTCGCTGAGCCTTCCGATCTATTCAAGAGCATTACCTCCTCTAAAAACATCTGGACATCTCAAGAAATCTCCAAAAACAAGTCCAATGCCCCCGCAAGAAGCTTACAAGAAGTGTACTGAACTCATTTGCTGAGGGTGCTGTCTGGGTTTCTATCGTCAAATGGACGAGGCATGAAGGTAGCTATCGATGTAGGATCCAGCGAGTTGAAGACGAAGAAGGAACAAGGAAGATATCTGAGATTAACGCTGGAAGTCTCGTGGTTTATCAGAAAGACTATGATGTATAATAGTCTGGTGCCCGATGAAGGTGAATTGAGTACCTTCCTTTGCGCAAAGGGAGACAAAAATCACATGGATCGAGCTTAATGCAGGCAGTCGTGCGAATGTTATCCTGTCATCCGAAAAAGTCCAAGTCTTTACTGGTAGTTTGTTAGCAGTAACCATACCTACCGTCGTTGTTCAGATAGATTTGTATGCAGTGAAAAAAATACACATAGATGAGTCGCCATTACAGATGTCCTAGATGAAGTAATGGCTGAAAACACTCGGGAAAATGCCATACTAGAAATCTCGTGATAGATATACTATAGAGAGCCGCAACTCTAGGCTTGCAAGCGTGTAAATTGCTAGTTCACCGGACTTCCCTGATGTGCTTGATCCGATACGTTGTTTTCTCACGTGCTGGGCCTGTGGACTAGAGGTTGATAGTTCTTGACATAAGGCCTAAAGTGTTGATGTTGCTAAACTAAGAGGGCTGCCGGAGGTGATTAGTCTGTAGCCGCTAGATCACCAGACTATCGATAGAGAGCGAACCCTGTGATGGCGCCCAACAAAGGTCCTACCTCCAGGATGCTAGTTCTCTCAATGGACGCCTCAACCAAAGAATTGAAGACCGGAAGGGTTAGGGCTACGAGAGCTTGCAATTTGTGTAGATTGAAGAAGAAGAAATGCGATGGTAAACATCCATGCTCTTTTTGCCAAGCATTTGGCAATAGAGAGTGCGTCTATCAGGATAGAAAGAGTGCCCGTCTTTTACGTCGTAAACCGCAAGATAGCACATTGCCTAGGGGAGTATTGGAAGAGTTACCTGATAAAGACATAGCGTTGCAGCTGATTCATAAGACCTGGGACAATGTTTGCGTCCTGTTCAGATTTCTGTACCGACCTTCAATTGTTGAGGTGTTGACTTCCCTATATGATTCGAAAGATGCGAAGAATTTAACTGAAAGGCAGCTCAAATCTTTGCCACTTATATACTCTGTTATTGCAGTTGGGGCATTGTTTGGGAAGGAAGATCTGGAAAAGAGTGATGTGGTCACTCGAGATCTTTATCAGGAAGCTGGGTACAAGTATTTTAAGATGGCCAAGTGTTTGATCGATGTTACAAATCTGGGAGACATTTATGCGATTCAGACTATGTTCATGCTGACTATGTTCCTACAGTGCTCGGCGAATCTAAACACATGTTATTCATACACAGGAATCGCCCTGCGGGCAGCTATCAGTGAAGGACTACACAGAAAAAACTCATGTGTTGGACCAACTGCAATAGAAGATGAGACGAAGAAGAGATTGTTTTGGAGTGTCTACAAAGTTGATCTCTACATGGGTTGTATCCTGGGTCTTCCTCGAGCTCTTTCAGAGGCTGCTGTGAATCAAGAGCTGCCGTGTGATGTCGATGATGAGAAAATCACAAGCGGTGGAATTTTGGAACAGGAGTGGGGGAAAATTAGTAGCTGCGGTATGAATAATCAGCATACAAAGCTCATGTTGGTTATGGCAAGAATTCATGAGAGTCTATATCCGGTCTTAACATGGAATCAGGCCACTTACATTAATATTATGACACTTGAACAACAGTTGGAAACGTGGTTGCAGGATCTGCCCTTCCAGCTCAAGCCAAACTACACATTCTTCGACGAAAGTGAAAGGGCCTACTATTTGAAACCAACAAAGCTATTGTATTTGGACTATCTGCTAGCCAAGATTATACTTTATAAGCCATTCATTCACTACCTGGCCATAGATTCACCTCTTTTCGATTTCCAAATATCGATGGCAAATAAATGCATTCAGGTAGCACACGAGGTGATTAACCTCTCCAGAGAGATGCTTGAAGAAGATCTGCTCAGTGGTAGCTACTGGTTTTCTATTCATACAATTTTTTTCAGTGTTACTTGTCTGATGTTTTACCAACATCAGATTAACCTTGGACTAATAAAGGAGAAAGGCATCAATGTAACCGAGGACTGTGAACGAGGTGTAGAGATTCTTATGAAACTGAAGAACTCATCACCTGTCGGAGAGAGGTCCTTTAAAGTGCTAAACTCTATTTTCAAAGAATTCAATAAGAAAACCATGGAGCTTTATGCCCAAGTTAATGAGAGTGTAAGACAACTAATGAAAGATCCGGCAGGACAAGTCGAGAATGAAAATAATAGTGACTTCCCTCCACAGTCAGAGCAGGATGAGATTTTGGAACAATTACTCGAGGACTTTGAAATACCTTTCAGTAATATCTTACCTGATTTCCAAATGACCTCTTTTTTCCCCACAAATTCTTCTAATCAAGTACCTGAAAAGGTCGGACTGTAATAAGTAGTATGTGTTGTTCCTAGTTTCTAGTGCTATGAAACTAATATTCTGCAGATACTCTAATATTCGACCTGTCTCTGGTCTCCAAATTAACTGACTTTTCTTGTGCATCCAATATCATTTCATCAGAACCAAACGTGAAAAAAAGTGAAGGAAGAACTAAGAGATTCATTAAAGCAGAGCCAGTTCAAATTTTAAAGTAAGAGTCAAGTATTTCCTTGAGATTACAAAGCACCTGCTGCAATAATTTGTATTTTATCCGAGAGGACGGGACCTGCTGTGACGAATTTTGAGACCACGACTAGCCTGAATTTGCCCACTTTGAAATTTGACGCAGCCAGGCAATGGCATCTTGGCATTAGAAGATCACTTATAAATGGACTATACACTACCTTTTAGCACTTGAAACAAGGCGACGCTACTATAACATAGACCTTTTGATTCAATAATTACTGATGTTGTAGTACTAATGGATTAATTGAATTACATCATGTGACTAACTCTGGCTCTTTGGAGAAAATATCAACAGGGGTTCAAACGCACAATTTGAACTTCACATGGATTGGAAATTAACCCCAAAGTTTTTGACCTTTTTGAAATTTGCCGCTTCGAAGGTACCTTTAACCTTAGTACCATTCATTTCGAGGTTATCGAGATATCTAGGTCTCAATGTATACAGATGCTGTGAAAAGTGAATAATTCAACAAGTTTAAAGCGTAAGTGGTTTAGTGGTAAAATCCAACGTTGCCATCGTTGGGCCCCCGGTTCGATTCCGGGCTTACGCATTTTTATTTTTCCTTAATCAAAGGACACCCCCCGCCCCCCCAAACTCTCCGTAGATTAATAGTCTTAGATGGTTAGATGAGCCCGACTCAAATCTAAGCCTGTTATGTCCAACCATCTCTGGATTTTTGGGAGTTCAGGCTTCTTTTTTCCTTGCATTGTTATGTATGTTACTATGTCTGAGGTTCTTTAAAATAAAAAGCTCGCGCTCGCCTATTAAGAAACTGTTGTCACTAGTTCTTATCAAGAACCTTTAGATGTTACCTGGGAAAGGATCACTTCACTAATTGCTAAGCCTACTGCTCTATTCTATACCTTATGACGGATGAGTGGGTCAAGTTTGGTTGAAAGTATTGTGTCTTCTGATGACAAGAATCACACTCTGCTCTCGTGGGCAACTTTAAAACTAGAGAAAGTGAACGAAACAAAAGAATGCGAGAATGATACTCAATCTGATTTCTTTTTGGAGATACACAACCAATTGGTTGCCTTTGTAAGGTACAACGCGGAGCTGCTGGACGAGGAGCAAGTAGATTCACACTACATTTTCTTAACTCTTTCTCAATTGTGCAGTTTGTGTCTGCTACGCTTAGAGAAAACAAGGTCTGGTAAGATATATGACTGTGCAGAGCTACTCTCGAAAGTCCTCTTGGAAGACGCTATCGAATCTGAGGACAGCGGGAAAAAGAAGAAGAAGAAAACAACTAGGAAGAAAACTTACACTCGCTCAGCGGCCAAGGAGATGGCATGTATCATGCTTATACAAATTTTCGAGACATTTGGCGATCAGTTGAGCTCTCTAGCTCCACTTCTTTTCGCCTGTATCTTCAAGAACTTCAAAAAAATCATGGAGAAAAGCAAGTATACTCACGCAAGTTTCACTACATCACTGATGCAGCTTACAAATGTAATCTTAAAGCATGGTGGCCGGCTTTCCTTCTACAGTGATTACTTCTCAAAATTCACAAAACTGTCTAAGAGAGTCTTCGAAGCCATTTGTTCAGAAAAGCACGAGTACTCTATCGACCTTGTTTCGGCCATCATGGATACTTGGTCTAATTACTTTTGCCGAGAGTCATTTGCCAAAGACAATAAAGGTAACCTAGAGAATGCGATACTCACCCACTATTCTGATGGTGAATTAGGAACTTTAGGTTTCGCCAACGATTTCTCGCGCCCTGTTATTGCCAGAACTTTGGCTGAAGTCATGTTTCACCATTGTAAAGTATCGAGGCTTCTGGCATGGGAACAAGTTTTACAACTATATTCCACATTGTTTACGCGATCAAATACCCGAGACGTGCAAACTGGTGTATTCGAATCAATCGTGCACTTTATAGGATTGTGTTCCTCGGCAGATGAGAATTTCTTACAGGGCAACAGATACCTGGAGATCACTGGCTTCTTAGCAAGGTCCATATTTTCCTCATCAAGAGTCTCCAAACTGAGAATGGATGCGCTTTCCAGGGAATTAAGATACTTCGATTCCATGCACAAACTTCTACTTCCTCGAATAGGCGAATCTCCTAAGAATCTGATGGTCTTGCAATTGCTTGGGTCAGGTGAGAGAACTGGTGACCTGAATGTCAACCAAATTGCGGGGACCAACCAGGAATTTTTATGGCTCAGTTTGGCACAGTTGGATTTGGCTCGGCACCTGCTCGCAGATCTGTCGTCAACTTTTGGCAACGAAAAGCACTTGGTCCAGAGAATCAAAGAGAAACTTATAGAATTGAGTATCTGTGAAAACTTCACCCTTCGTGTACATGCAAGTGACGTGCTTAAAGTATTTTTGTCCAACTTTCCTCAATTTTTGAGCGAAACGATAGAAGATTCCTTGACAGCGCTATCGAAAAGTTTTAAACAGATCGATGAATTCCCCTTTGCTGTCAATCACGGCCATGCATTGATCATTGCCAACCTGATCGGGTGTGCCGATAAAGATTATGTTTCCTTTGAACTCATAATGAAAATTACAGTATTTGCCACCTCTTTCATTAAAAATCATACAACGACGACAACAACCCCTCTGTACTCTAAGAGCTTACTTTGTTGGATTTTACTGATTGGATGTATGAGTTATAAGGATGATCGGTATCTGCAAATGCAGTCTTCTCAACTATTTTTGTTTTGGAAGGTGTTGCTAACACACAGTTACAGTGTTCGTGAGGAAGATGAACTCTATCGGAACTTGGAAATAAGAAATCACGCCCTGACATGTTTACTGACATTTTTGGGTAACGAAAGTATTGGAAGCAAGATAGTCGCAAAACAGGTTTCCTATTTATTGACAAAATGTTCCACCTTCAATCATTCGATTACGCAAAAATCAGCCAAGATCGATAAGGCACTGCTCACAAATGAATTGAGATTATTGCAAATTCATCTTCGACTACACAGGTACATCAAGGATGATTTCAACAGTAGTCTTCTGATATTGATCATGAAGAACTTCTCAGACCCCAACCTCTACAGCGAAAGCACTCACTCTCTCATGGATTCATTGGTTTCCGCAACAGATAGCAAAAATGGTACAAACGCTGATCAATTACAAAACATTGGGGAACCTTCGGTGGCCACTATACTACGTCAAAACGATGGCTTTGCTTTCGGAATGACAAGCAAAATCTCACCTAGCAACCTAGCGGAACTTCACATCAGGAAAAAGACCGAGATCAAGCAGGATACAATTGATCGACTTAAAGGATGCAGTTGGAATCTCGAGTTTGAGAACGAGGTAACCAAACCAATATCTCCGATGCTGTCTTTGGATTACTTTGTGACGCTCTATTGCCCGGAGGGATACTCTTCTTTTGATAAATTTTCTCCGAAAATTACGACTGCCTTGATTGATGCATCGATGGAAGTGTTCTCATTGAAGTTTCCCTATCTTAATGACAAGATTCAATATTCCATAATTGAAAATTTGAACTCCTCCATGTTCTGCCGAACAACTTCACCCTTACGAAACGTGGCTATTGCAGCTAATGTACTGATTTCAGTCAACAAGGCCCTTGAAGTAATGCTTGATAATGGCTTACAGTTGAGTTTATCAGTTAGTGAGTTACTATTGAAATCAATCGACAGGTTAAAGTTTGATAATGATTATTGTTTGCTAGAGATGAAGGCAAAATGCGTTGGGCTGATATGTGGCACGATGAATAGATTCTGCACCGATGAGGGATCAGATGCTTTTACAGAGCAGGTCAATTTGCTGATAAAAGGCTTGATTGAGGTTGAGGAACCGTTCATGAGAATTTTTCGCGTGCTCTCTTTGGTTAATATCTACAGATTTTGTCCATCAGGAATGTCATTTACTAAGATTTTTGACATTGTCTCCGCACTCATTAAAGATCCTCACCCAGTCGTTCACTGCTGGTCACTTAAAGCAATGAGTATTTTGATCGAAAAACATAGTGCAATGGACCACGCTACTGCGTCCAGCCTAGTAAAATCTCTCGAAGATGTATCGGTCAGTCCATCTTATGGTATGTACGGTGCATCCGTGCTCAGGTACAACTATTGCATGGAATTCGAAGTACGCTCAATCATAGGGCAGATTCTTAAGAGCTTGACTGAAATTTTTGGTCCCTGTATCTCGGAGCTGCCTGAAAAGGTACGTGTGCGGTTTAGAAGCCTGACGTACGGCCTAGCAGTATCGAACAACATTGGTCACCAATCGCTAGCCGTGGAAATTTACACAAATATGGTCGTCTTCAGGAACCAAAATACTCTGAATGATCAATTTTTTATCGATTTAGCAAAATCGATTATCAACAGTGCTATAATAATCGGATTCGGGTCGACTTATTTCAACTGCCATTTGACTAAAAAAGTTGATGTTATCTCTTCGACGTCAAGCCCTTCGAATGTCATGCAATGTTTCGACCTGTTTTCTTTACTAACGAAAATGCAAAAGGGGGCTCTTTTTGCCCACGATCTTGACATAGCCAGCTGGAGATGGCTTTTTTTGTCTCCTTCATCAAAATCTGTGAAGAACTACTTATTAACCTGGATGGAACAAACTCCGGAGGATGAGATTAGATTGTTTGATCGACTATACCTAATATTCAACATTGGGCAATGGAGACTTTTTTCGGGATACTATAGAAGCTTGATCGATTTGCTGAAAAAGTCAGGGCTTGAGGCAGCTCCTGAAAGTGAAATACCATCAGAAGAGGAGAAGTCCATTGCACAAACCACAGCCTTGGATAAAAGTCAAGAGTCACAGAATTCCTCCGATTCCATTCCTTGGCGTTCCAGGTTGTTTCTGCTTTCCATGATAAACCAGCTTTGCAACAAATCTATCAGATCAGAAGGCCTATCTTCACTGTTAAGTCACCAGATTCCAGAGCTTGTAAGGTTGTCTTTTCAGGCTTCTACTAGTAACGTAGCTGCTTTGAAAGCTCAGGGTCTGGACATACTAAGGTTAGTTCTGAAGAGCAACTCCTCATTAAGCGATAGACGAGACTCTGGACCATCAGAACTGAAACAGCAAGAAGCCCAAATAGTGAGTGCTATGATGCCTGCCTTTGGTTCCGGTACTCCACCTGATATTGTTGTGTCAGCGATTGATTTATCTGCAGAAATCCTCACCTCAGGAGTATCTTCGATGCAAAAACTAGAAAGAGTGACCCAACTCTTGATTGAGTTTTTGGGTATTTTCAATGACAGCAAACCGTCTGTAAAATTGGGCGACGTATTAATTGTAACTCAAAAGTCAAAGAAGAAAATAGAATTGTCCATTTTGAGCGCCTGGGCTGAGTTGGTTCAGTATTCCGTCATTCCTGGCGGCGAAGATTTAAGGAAGTTCACCGAAAACTACTGGGACATTTTAGTCCCTCTTTGGATCATGTCACTGAGAGAATACGCTATGGTGAAGTATGAGGGTAAACCGATGACTGAATCATCCAAATCGGAGGTAAAGGAACCTTTCCATGATTCGGAAGAGAATAAGTCGGAACTTCCTGAGGGTGCCTGGTTGAATATGGTAATTGCACTAACGTCTGTTCTCGAGACAAGTCCTCAGGTTGTTTTACAGCGCCTCAACGAAACTGAGACTGAAAGCTTCATGCTTATTTTGTTTATTCAATGTATTGAGATAGTGGTGAAATCGGTCGATGATCATGACACTTTAAACAAGGTGTTACCGGCGCTTTATAACGTACTGAGCTGTTGCGTCCCGTTGGATGCCCTCTTCGAAGATGGTACGAATGAAGAATTAGTAAGTATTCTGGATCGGCTCATGTCCACGGGCAACAACAGAGAAAAGATTGTGCTTGTCCGGATCATTGATAAGTTAGTCACAAGATACATCAAAAAGAATGACACACACGAAAGTTTCCTGCAAGGTATTGACAAATTATATGAACTGCTGAGATTACTCCTGAAGCCTATTTCTCAGATACTTCCCTTTATCAGGTATAATACCATAGAAACTGAAGAATTGATAAGGCCAAATTTGAATGTCAGTGAAATGTCGCTGCTTAAAGAATCTTTTTCTGCATTAGAATCCAATGTTGATAAATTTGGAGATCTTTTCAAGGTTGATCTTTACTCCTGTTTGCTGTTCATAATCGGAGAGATATTCGAGTGTGATGATAGAGAAGTGGTTATTCCAGTAGTTCTTCCCCTCCTGAAGTCGATCTCTGAGAGTATGACTGGAGGAGAAATGAATGATAGTCTATTAAGAATATTTTACGACTCAGTGAGAGCTCTCATATTTGAAAAGATCAAGCCAAAGAATCAGCTAGCTATTTGTTTCATTCTTCTGACAAATGGCTTTTCTCATTTCACTCAGAACGATTTAGATAGGATCGTTGCTATCATTCTGGAAGGCCTTCGCGATCAGGAGACTAGAGCAATTAGTATGCACGGTTTAACGTCGCTCGTCAATAAGGGCTTGAACCAGATAAGCTCTTGCTATGTCGTCAAGAATGTGATTTTGGAGATCTCGAAGCACATTAGCAACGAGCACAGTGAAGTTGCTGACCCATTCCTGGAGTTTGTTCGGGCTTTTGTTTCAAAAGTTTATGATACTAAGCCGGGTTCTTCATCGGCTGCCGTGGCTTTGATGCTATCTCTGGAAGTTTCGTATGTTGAGAAAGATGGTAAAAGTGATGAGAAAGCAGCAAATAGAGTCATGTCGCTTATCGCCATGGATAAAGAGGCATTCAAAATTGCTGTTAATAGTCTGAATGAAGAGCAGAGAACTTGCTTGGGGCAAATCATGGAAAAGTCATCAAAGCTCAGAAATGGTAGAAAGACAGATAGCAAAAGCGATTTGCTGCTGAAAAGCTTTGTATGATCTTGATGAATTACTTGCCTTATTTAGCAAATCATGCTTCATGAAGGATCGCATCTGAATGACATGTAGTTTACTAAGTGAACTATTTCATTATAATGGACGGCTACGTTTGAAGAAGGATGTGGGCGTTGAAAGAACTTTGTATCTTGACTCGAAGAGGTTTTGCTTGTTAGTTCTCCTTTTCCGTTGGCGCTGTAGTGTCAGAGCTTCTTGAGTAGGTCTAAAATTTACATAGCTTTCAGTACAGAAACGAATCAAAAAGTGGCATGTCACAATTAAGAAGCTCTAACAGCCGAACTTGTTGAGACCCAAGATCTTGATTTTTTTTTACATTCCATCTAATGATCTCATTAGTTTTGATTCGTTCGGTGAAGTTTATCACTTGAAAAATCTTCGACTCTTCAAATATCCAGTTGCTTACCAAGAATAGGTTGTTTTTCCCATTGGCGGTTAGTATGAGTTATAAAAGTGTAGTTAGTGCACTAGGTGGGGCTGCAATTGGTGGAGGAGTTGCGAATTTCTTCTTTGGCAGGTCATCTCAGTCTCAAACTAGCGGACAAACCATCCCACCACCTGTAGGTACAGGTGCCGACCGTCCTAGTGGTAAAATTGAATTGGTGGGATCTAACATAAACCCCTCTGGCTTCTTTCAGTATGGCTTTCCTGGGCCAATCCACGATTTGCAAGGCAGAGATGAGTTTGTATCCTGCTACAACAGACAGACAAGGAACCCATATTGGGTTGTAGAACATATAACCAGCGAATCCTTAGCCGCAAGAAATGCTGACAGAAAGTTTTCGTTCTTCAAAGAGGATGAAGGGATACCCGAAATGTTTCGTGGTAAGTTGAAGGATTACTTCAGATCTGGTTATGATAGAGGTCATCAAGCACCTGCTGCAAATGCCAAGTTCTCACAAAAGGCAATGGACGAGACTTTTTTTCTAACCAACATGAGTCCTCAAGTTGGAGATGGCTTTAATAGGGATTATTGGGCACATTTGGAGTATTTTTGTCGACAATTGACCAAAAAATACAGCAGTGTCAGAATCGTTACAGGTCCACTTTATCTTCCTAAAGTTGATCCTTTAGATGGCAAAACAAAGGTTTGTTATGAAGTCATTGGGAATCCACCAAATATCGCAGTTCCCACACATTTCTTTAAGCTAATTGTAGGGGAAAATTCAAACAACGATAATTTATCTGTGGCTGCTTTCGTTTTACCTAACGATGTTATTTCGAATGAGACCAAGCTCACTGATTTTGAAGTTCCAATTAATGCATTGGAAAGAAGCACAGGTCTTCAATTTTTACAGAAAGTACCAGAGAACAAAAAGAAGGCACTTTGCAAGGAAGTCAAGTGCCAAATTACTGTTAGAGACTTTCAAAAAGCTCTTCCACCACCCAAAGAGGTTTTGGCCCTACCTAGCCCCAAATAACTAATTCTTCCTCTTCATTTTTGAAGCATTAACGTGACTGTAAATAATATGTGCAAGATGACTTTTACTTCAAGCTTGTTCTTATGAAGGGCAGGCTTTCTGATTCCAGTTTTTCGTCTAGTTGTTTTCTGTCTTGGAAGGTCGATCGTCTCAATTTATGATCGAGCATTACGTTCCAGTCAAGTAGCAATTCTTGTGTAGGCATGCCCTGCTGGTATAGTTCCGAGCAACACCATTGAAAGATATCCTTCCTCTTTCCTTTGATGGCGCTTAATGCAATATTTCGTAGTATGATGAATCTATTAGCGTCAGTAATCTTCAAAACGATTTTATGTGGCGATGATTTCATGAATGGGTTCACATCGATCTTGTCAAATTTCCATTTATGTTCCTTGCTCCTAAGGTAGATCAGCTTGGCAAGATCTAAATTAGTGGTTACAAGTTTCCGTTTGTTGTTGCTATAATTGATTGGAGTCACTTTACGCTGGAAATTCCTGTAATGTACTGTTTTTTTGATGTACAGTGATGCAATTATACTCCATAGTGAGCTTTTATGTTTTGGATCCTGTAAATGAGCCGTTTGAAGTAGTTTATCAATGATGGGCAACGATGCAGCGTCGAATCTGGTATCAGACGCTATTTGCCATTCTACTATCTTGTTTATGATCGAACCATATGCCAATAAAGCTCTTCTCACTGAGAAGGTCTCCACTAACCGAACGGCCTTCGTAAGATTTTCCAAAGACTTTACCTCTATCAGATGAGATACGATTGCTGCGAGGTTTTCTTCCGAATGTTTCCCAAATGTGTCTAAAATCTGTTTTAGTACCCGATCAACACCTTTCGAGTCCTTGAATTTCAAATGCATGCGTAGTAAGGAGGACAGACAACGTTTGCTGAACACTACCACCTGAGTGTTATTTTTATCGAGATATTCATTAACATTGTTCATTATTTCTTTTGCTAGGGATAGGTTACCAATTTTGGTTGCGTAATCGATTAGAGTTGGAAGTAAAAGAGGGCTGTTCGAGTAATATTCCGGACGCAGGTTTTGAATAATCTCGTCAGAAGTCGTTCTATAAGCTCTGTGATGGGAGAACATCTTCAAAACTTTGTAAATAATTCTTGGATCATGCTTTTCCATAGAAATATAGTAATTTTTAATGGTTGTCCAAGTGAGGTAAACACCCGCTGCATTGTTCTTGGCACTGTCTCTTTCTATCAAGTGATATGCTGCAATCATCTTGTTGTTTCTGAAGTGTTCGATAGGTGTTAATTCTATGTCCATAACTCTGTTTAGCACATTCTTGGTTAAAATGGGTGAGTGTTCTAGAGATAACGCCTTGTTACATATCGTCACGATGTTTTGGAGAGTAAGACTCATTTTAACTCCCCTAGATTCATATAAACGATCCAAGTCCAAAAACTTTAACAGCTGAATGTGGTCATAACGGGGATTTTCGAAAGCCAGAGCGGATATTATTTGTTGGCAGAGGTCTTCTCTTAATGGTTCTTCTTGGTACAATTTGTAGTATAGCAGGTACAGATCGACTGCTATCATAACGTCTTTAGTTTTCAGGCAATCCTGTATGCATAATTTAAAAATATCTTGCTTCGATTGTATTGGAACTTCACTCAATCGCAGTTGCGTGATAAGTTCATTGGCTTTCTCAAGATTACCTTCGATGTTGTAGATTAGTTCTCGTCTATAAAACCCCCTAATTGTGGAGGAACTGAGCTTATTCTTTTCCACAAATCCGATTATACTTTGTAGCGGTATCTTTTGGAGGATAGTGTTTGCCGCATCTTTGGCTGTTGACATATGATTCCAATAATCTCGAAATGTTGACTTCTGATGTGTTTGAATACGTTCCGAATTTTGTATCAGCTGTGCGATGAGATCTAAAGAGTTATCATTTGATGTGCTATTATACCTAACTAAAGGCAGGGCTGTCAATGGAGTGATATTGAACGATTGATAAAGTTTATTTTTCGAGAAACGACATATTGGAAACTTCGGCAGCATTGCCATTGCACGCAGTGATCTATGAGAGCTTGAACGCCCTCTACTTTAGCCACGTTGTAGGTGTTTAGTTCTTTATTTCAGGCATATATCATAGATTTTTCAGTGCGTATACTTGTAGCTAAAAGTCACGTGAATCGAATGGTTCGGATATCATTAAAATGCCATTATACTCATTTATTTTAGTATCTAGTTCTGACCTCAATGTTCTAGTAAATTGGGGTTGCTGTGAGGTTTTTGGTCTCATCGCACCGATCACAGCTGTTAAAATCTAAGGCTTTAACTACGCACACGTAACAGTAGTTTGCTCGGCAGCAAGATATCGTGTAAGGGTTGGTTGGGAACTCTTGACATCTCGCGCATGTAGTTGACGAATTGGCTGCATTCAGAGATTTAACAGGTCGCCGTTTCTTAACATTGAGCCATCTGGCGTTGTTTAGTAGCGTAGCGTTGAAAAATTCCAATATTGCGTTCCAGAGTAACTGCCTGTTTTGAAATTCTATGCCCGCATAGACTGTGTTGTGATAGAAACTGACGGGATTGTGAGTCTCTGTAGTTGAAGCGGCTCCCAGTAGACGATGCAATGGCGACAAATAACGAACCTTGTTTTGCCCAGTAGATAGTAGAAAAGTCGCGAAGTTTAGTAGGTCAAAAGCCGAGTAAAATTTGTTGAGATACTTGTAAATGGTCGCTATTTGATTGATCCTTGGATTGTCATCTGATGCATATAATATTCTTGAGAGAAGTGAATTCAAATAATTTGACAAGATGGATATTAAGAACAAAGTTCGTTTCCTGCAATTGTAAGTCACACCACTTAGTTTAGAGCCATACGTGGTTGTTCCGCCAATCTTTCCAGTGTATTTTGATCCAAAAAAGAACACCAAAGTATCTAAGACCAGATTCCATTCTTCTTTGTTTTGACGTATATTGAGTACTTGTGACAGTTCTGATCTGAAGAGATTATGAAGTTCCTGATCTAGGGCTGTTGAGTCTAGTTGTGCTACCCTTGACATTCTTTGAACTTGAAGTGAGAAATATATCACATGAATCTCGATGAGAGTATTACTTTGTTTGTATCTTGTAGATCCTATAAGAATTGACTTAAATGCCGGTTTTTCCGACTAAACTCCATGTCAAATTGAACAGCTATATAAGAAACATCTCAAAAGGTATTCCTGGGGAAAAAGGCTCAATCATCGACTTTTTGTCACTCCGGTGGGTTATCGGTTGTAGGTTGATGGTGGTTTTGTGCTCTTGATCGAAGCAGGCCCGGGCAAGTTAGATGGTTGTTCCTACAGAGAAGAAGCGTCTTCGATCATGTGTCAGGTGTCGGAAGAACAAGACAAAATGTGATTCTTTGATTACGAGACCCGATCCTTGTTCGAGTTGTGTGAAGAAAGGTGTTGAGTGTCATGTTGATTACATGAGTCCGCCTCAGAGATCTAGGGAGATGAAAGTGTTATTTGATAATATTCGGTATGCAAAGGAAAAGATCACTTCTTTAGGAGCAGCTTATGATAAGTTGCTGGAAGAAGTAGATGTTGGTAAAGATGATGTGGATTTCAAGAAGATGAAGAACTCGACAAGGATTTTGAAAATTCTTGACAAGTTTTATTTATTTATTATTGACGAAAATGCTGGATCGTTTTATGTTAATAACTTCAGAGTGGATCTAAGTTTTGTTAAAGCGTCTTTTGAACACTTTCGGCGGCTGATTTGGAAAACTCTGGAGATTTATTTGAAGTGGGAAGATGTGTCTGATATTGAGCGTGAGGAGCTCAAAGAATTTGTTTCGGGGTTTGACGTAAATTACGTGGTTGAAAACAACCAGTTATTGCTTTTAATATGCATTCTGAACTTTTATTTTGATATTCCTGGTTTAAATTATTTGGAGATTTATGATCATGTTGTTGACAGTTACTGCGAGGGAGCTTCGAAAAATGGGGCCTGCTCTGCTGGACTTTTAAGCAGAACACTTTTGGCCAAATTGATCGTCGGGGATTCTTTTAATTGGCATTTTCACAGTGAAATGTTCATTAAGCATTTCACTGTTTTTTTATTTTTGAATGTTGTTCTATATGGACCACAGTACTTTATGGGCTGTTTCATGGACAGATACATTCGAGTTTTGGAGTCTTTGCGGAAAAAGATTAATTTCGACAAGAATTGGGAAGTGAAGTGGGTTAATTTTTACATTCGGCTATTGAATCTAGTGGAAAACAATGCGAAGTTAGAAGGAGCTTCCTATGGTGATGAATCGGCCTTTGAAGGGATGTTGATGGAGGTTTGTGAGAAAGTGGATTTTTTGAGTAGTTTTATTTGTCTGATAAAAGTTGACCAGCATCTGATTGAGAGAAGGAAATGGCCGTTTGACTCTTTGTCGAAGAAGGCGGTACAGAAGATTTGTGATCGCTTGGATGGTGACCTAACGATGGAGGTAGGTACCGAGAGACCTAGTTTTTTAGAGATTTTTTTCTCTCAGTTATTAAGTCTGAACCGACTGTTATGTTTGAACAACAATCTTGTATGCAAAATGACGGAAAATAAGATGAATGGCTTCAACAATGATCTTGGAGTTCGCGTTGGTGACAAGGAAATCAACTCCCCATATTGGTGCCAAGCTGAATTCAATTTCCTGTTGAAATACGAAAAGAGTAGCCCGGACTATGCCATGAAGCTTGCTGGTGCAGTGATTGGTAAACATGTCTGTACTCTCAGAGACGAGTCTTTTGTTGATGTTGTGAAAAATGATTTGGATGCTTACCGGAACCAAGAGGACATGTCGCTACGTATTTTAAAGTCAAGTTGCCTATTAATATGGCTCCTGTATGAACATGCTGTCTACTATGAGATGTTAAATCGGGTACTTTATTATGTGCCTTTCCAATGGAACGCTCAATTGTTGCTGGAAAACAACGGATTAGTTTGTGAAAGTGATGATCAACGTTGTAAAGTCGTTAATCAGCCCAGTGGTGCCGGCATTGACCAAATTCTTGATCGCGTTGACTGGATGAAAGAGAGCGCCGATGATGTTTTACGGAAGATTCACGGTGTGTTGGATTAATCCCTAACGCCGAGACGGTATTTTTTCATCTGTTCAACCGCCAAGAAAATCAGGATCGTGTTGGGACCCAAACGCGCGAAACTAGGCAGCCAGCCTCTGAACATGAACATAAAACCTTCATTCTTGATGGAGTTTGTCAACACTTTGATAGCGCTCTCGTGGTGTTTATGGGCGTTCATTATGCGTGTCTTCATCACGTCCGCTGGGGAACAAATAGTCGTCGCGACCAACCCAGCCATAAGCGAGGCCGTAAAATGTGTCTTTTTCTCCGAAGCATCGAAACCAAACTTGCTGACCAACTGATGTTTAAAAGAATCATACGAGACAACCTGACTGGCTGTCATCAACACGCCTCTAATCAAATTAGGTCCAAGACCTGTAAAAAGTTTCGAAACACCTTCGTTTCTAATAATTTTACTCAACCCGTCAAACGCATTTTTGTAACCTCTTCTCTGATGTTGTTCATTTGCAGAATCATTTTGCATCCTGATATTAACAACGTCGGC
>JAKTSM010000017.1:0-79479 GCA_030580195.1 Torulaspora gathmanii | reverse complement strand
ATTCAGCCCCCAGCATTGCGCACTTCTTGAGCGTGTTTTGCCACTTTTATGGGCTCCATCTGTTCAGCTCGGTCGGTATTATGTAGTGGTCGCTTTACGGTGTTACGAAGTGGCCTGTTATGTGGGTCTGCTGAGACCTGAAATCAGGCCTGAATTGCCCTGTTTACCCGCCTAAACGTGTATTTGCTGTTCAGGTTGTCTGGTTGTGTTTGGTGAAAAACTTAAGTTGGGTTGTCTGAATAAACAGCCGTGAAAAAGAGAGGTCTGCATTACCCGGAGGAACAGGCTGGATCTCTCGACAAACAGGGGGGACAGCAGTATTTAAAGGCTACTTAGTTCTAGTCGAATTGGAGGCAAAAAGACAGGAAGCGGGCCTGACCGGGTGGTCTCGCTGCTTGCAGCATTGTTACCTGCACTTGAACCACGGCAGGCCCACCGCCAGCTCATACACTTCCATGATCAATGCTTGAATGCTACATCATTCTATCACTATTTTGAATGCTACACAACCTTCTATCACTATCTTACATTGTTGCTTATGATAAATTGTCTATCGTGTGCACCAGCAGCTCTGGAGGCGGTATGTCTGTCATCTCTTCAAAGATCGCAACAACCAGCATGTAGAACGGTACTGTCTTCCCGTCACGCATCTCGACGCAAACCCCTTTTCTTAAATAGCCCCTTATACTGGATACTTTTCATGTCCGATAAGAATGTCTCTCGATTCTTCTGAAAATAAAATATGTAGTGACCAAAAGAAACCAAGTAAAATCGTGACTTCGTCAACCCCCCCCGGAACTTGAACTCACTTCACTCAAATGTTTTTATAACTTGATTAAGACTGCTTAGAATGCTGCAGCTTTAGTCTACCAGCTGGCGAACACTTTTCAAAAAATTCTGCTGCTCATCGGTCGAAGGTTTGGGCACCGTTATGACCTGCTCGGTGCGCTTGTCTTCAATCGGATGATTTGAGGGAAGCTGCGATTAATTGTATCATACAATACCCTTACCCCGGTTCATCATGTAATTTTTTCGACGATTCCTTAACGTACTGTTGACCTCCTGCCCGGTCAGATGTGCAAGCGAAACCCGAGTTGGCGCACTTGAAGGGCCATTACCGCCAGAATCAGCGGTGTTTAACGGATCCGGACCGCCGGTTTCCGCGGAGTAAAGTTTCAAATTCTTGACAGTATCAAGAAAAACTATTTGTTTCGACAAGAAGTACGAGTAACTTAGCGCCCAAACTCTTGCTTATGGAAAATCGTGGTGCCCTTTAGATCTTACTTTAACCAAATCCTACTACTTTAGTGGAAAGATAGTATCCTCAAGTGCTTCGCATGAAGAACTAACGGAAGCCTTATGGTTAATTATTGGGCTTCGACGCCCTATCATCAGTGGCCGGGGGCTTATTATAAGGTATGCTTTCCGTAAAATTTCAATGTTAAGAGTTACCGGCAAACAAGATAGTCAGTCAGTCACAGCCGGTCGACAGCGGTATGTATATACGCGAGAAAATCGCGAGAAAATGATAATCAAGAGTCGAACATTGGTTTTCACTGATCGTAGGGTAACTAAGCGTCTCATGGGACAAAAACCAAATCCTAGGAGCTATTTGGCATCTCGCTCAAAACATCATACCCCTGCAACTGAGCGGCTTAAGCAAGAGCATTATGAGTACCAAAATTCCCCAGATCAGCTCAGCTCTACTTTGGGGGTTCACGTTTTTCTTTACAGATTTTGCATTTACTGCTTGCGATGGACCCAGCTTCGCACTCGGAATCAGATATCGACTACATACTCTCAACAAGGAGTCGAAACAACTTGACGAAAAAAAATCTGATCGAGATATTTAAGCTACAAGCGCTATGCATCTTTGATAAGCACAGAAGACTGCAGTTAATTAACTACATGACCTACCATTCATATACGATAATCGTCTGTATAGCTATTGTTGTGCCTATGATAAACCAATGCAATAGCGGGCCTGTTTTGAGGCAAAGGTGGCACTACCTTTAAAACATTCAATATTCCTCTTTCTGAAGTATTGAGCTAGCTTATTAGTCAAGAATACTATGCAGAGAACGGGTAGGGGCTACTGGTCACGCTTTCATCCAGAGCATGGCAGCAATGGCCAATACCAATAACTCTCGATTCTTTAATTCGATCGTAATATGCCAGAATATTAATTCATCATGGCAGTCAATAAGGCTGTGAGCAAATCCCAGGGCCTGAACAACTCGCTTTTAGTAATCGCATTTCTTTACCGCCCTCCAACTGATTCTGTGATAATGTATGCAAAAGAATCAGTCAGAAGGACTTGACGCTGTGATAAATAGTATCTATAAATCACCAAGCCTCGGAGTCACGTGCTTTGTCTACCTTGGCAAAGTCAAAAGGGCTGATTTACGCCCTATCCAAAATATAACATAAACTTCGGGGTCTTTGTGGATTTCTTATAGTCTAGTATAGTCATTTAATTGTTGTGACAATGGCCGACAGGTTGAAAAATATTTCCTTGGTACTGAAAATTTACAGCCTAGCGGTAGTTACAGCGAGGGCCAATAGTGTGGCTGGTTGCCAAGAATACAGTTAACCGGGTTACCGGTGGTAACCCGAAAAGACTACATAGGCAAAATCCCTAATTTGGAATCCAAACCCGAAAAGGGTTTGCCTTAAATGGAAGTCGTTCCGAAAAAGGGCTAAGCCAACAATCCAAAACGAGGTGTACGAGCGTACTGCACGTTGAATGTTTCCGTTCAGCTGGGCCTCCATTAAGAGCCTCTCACAATTAACATCGCTCCCTCCGCTGTACGGCTCGTTTTCCCATTGGTTTCTAACACTCAATCAATTGGAAGTCGGTTTGCATACAAAAGGGAGTGGAATTTAAAGTGGCAAAAAAAATGAATATTAGCCGATAATAATTATATCACATAAAGATTAAAAACAACTAACTAAACTAGCCCAACATATGACTAGCTCTGTCACCAAAATCAATACCTTTCTGGCCTGTGCACTGTCATTCTTTGCCACCGACTTTGTCGTCACTTGTTTTGATGGTCCCAGTAATGGACTCGCCCTCAGATACCTTATAATGAAGTTGGAAGGTAATGGGTTGCGATCCCAATGGGAAAATTCCAAAACTAGTGAATGATGACATCTACACCTGGGTGTACTCACGAGGAACTCACAGCATACTGACGCGCGCAGTGGCCAGAACCCCTCATGGCCAGTCGACTATTTCCTCCACTTGAAGCAGAGGAAATGGAAAACCCACAGTTGCCATCAACTGCTTACAGATACACTTGGAACAGTTTGATTCCTACAATATCCAACGATTCATCTCTGGAGGCTCGTTGGTGATGGCCAAACTATCCCATAGAGAACATGCCGAGTTTTTGTTCTTTTTATTGCAAAGGGGACGAAGTTGAAGTCTGACTGTCAAATTGGCATGCTCGAAAATTAACGTTTGAAAGACTGGAGCGAATCAAATCTCGAAAAACTAAACCGTTGGCGTTTAATAGACCTCACGAAGATGGGCTGAGGTTACTTCATAGTTTGATTTAAGCCGTCCAGAACTGAAAACTTTCAAAATGGAAAAGAGCGCTCTGACTTGCGGAAAGGGTCTCAACTAACGAACAAACATAGGAATCGTAGGCTATTTAGCCCTCCAACTTTAATCAGGGAGAGGGTGGGAATGACTAGGGCCTTTTCAACTTTGGATTACAATTTTAAAACAAAGTCGATTTATTTCGAGAAGTAAAGGTCAAGTGATCTGAATGTCGTAATAGTTCAAGCGCACAACCGGATTTAGAAATAAATACAGAGAAACAGGTTGAGGCGTCCTAGCTGCAGCTAATATGTTGAGATAAAATGCATAAGGACGACTCTAAATCGACGGAAATATCAACCGACAGTAGCGCAAGCTGCCACTAACATACCAAAGTGATGGGTTTACTTGGACAGGGTTTCCTACATGATTCTTGTACGGCTGCTCATATAGCTTATCGCAGTACCCGAATATATTCAATACAACGTCACCGAGGACGATGCCACTGTAAGGCAATCACGTGACCTAGATGGGCTCTGTAATTTACGTCTACCATAGTGAACAACCAAGTATTCAGAAGTGGAACGCGTTTGATCACAGTCACTCTTTTCAAAAAATGGGCCGTGATCGATTGTCTGTGCTTGTGCCAAGATGTTTTTCACATTGTAGTGTTCATACCAACCAAGCAAACCTTCACAGTTTACTCATCGGGCGCAAGCCTCACCCTTCAAACCTTTCAGCGAGATGTTGCTAGCATCAAACTTTCTCAAATGAAGATGAGGGCGCTTGTATCCTGTCTGGCCATACAATTCTCGCGATCGTGACTTTCTGACGGGGAACTTTGTTTAAGGTGCACTTGGGACCAAGACAAAGCGGAATTGACACGAACCATGACAGTGAGATCCTACCGAGTTACGCCAAGTTTCGAAGCACACAACGTGCTGCGCGAGGAATATCACCGCTTTAGCTGTAACACTGATGGCTAATGAGCACCCAATGAGCACCCATTTTCTATAGTGGGGGAAACTTGTACAGGTTTTTATGATGATTCAAACTTTCGGATTGGTTTCTCCGACTAGCATGCAATGCATATTTAATAGGAAGGCTTATCACGGGTTTCTAGGAAAGCTTTATGTGAGTTATACCTCTTCCGTTACAGAGCAAGTTAATCAGCAATAATGATGTCACATTTGAAAAGCGTTTGCTTTGCCTCATTACTGATCACCTTGGCTACTGCAGCTGCACCTGTGAAAACTAACTCACCAACAGACGTCAAGTATGTCGCTGCGTTCGAGAACCAAGTCAAAGGAACTATAGAATTTTCATCTACCAACGGTTCTGTACTGGTCGATGTGAACCTCTCTGGGTTGCCTCCAGCTGGTGGACCATTCCAATACCATATTCATGAACTGCCTGTCCCAACAGACGGTAATTGTACCGGAACCAGGAGTCATCTGAACCCTTACAACGGCAGCGAGAATGCAACAATGCCAGCTGACAAAGAAGCAGGTGATCTTTCTGGGAAGCACGGCAGGATTACAGGTCAATCTCTGACTACCTCATATATTGAGCAATACATTTCCTTAAATGAGAGCGATCCGGCATTTATCGGAAACTTGTCGGTTGTTGTCCATTACAACAACTCCAGCAGACTGGCTTGTGCGAACATAACTAAATTGTCTACGCCAAATGGATCCAACGTTACTTTCAGCACCTTATTCACTGCAAATGGTGGTATGGTTAATACGGTGGATCTACCGTGTATTTGACCGCCGTGGTAGCAGCTTTGGGGCTTTTGATATAATATTTTCCCCCTTCTGGTTCTTCTGGCCGCTTTTAACGCAGTTTCAGTTAAAACTCTAGCGCAGTATGATAAAATTCAAAAGCGACTGCGGATTGGCGATGTGCAGCTACGTGCAAGTCTATTCAAAATTGTATAAATATTTTCATAATCAAATGTGACAATTCGATCACAACTGTTTAAAGAACATATACTCTCTCAAAGAGTACTAGTCTGAGTTAGTACGTTATTTTCTTCATAGCTTAAATGTGCGCATAGTGATCAAGGGTGCCCAAATCGAAGGGCTGGTGAAGTACGATTGAGATAACGGAAAAGGTCAAAATATGATACATATATGTTGAATTGATTGTGGGCAAACGTCTCAATAGGTACATCTATCCCGTACCTGAATGCGGAAAGAATTATTACACAAGACCGTGTCTTTTATGACAACATGTGCTGACACATAGAAATGAAAGACCACTTGGCTGCCCTCATCAAGGCTGCGGTAAGAGATTTTTTCGGAGCAACCATCTCAAGGCACACTCATGGACTCACTCGACTCTCAAACCAATTACCTGTCCAATATGTTTCAAAGGGTTTGTAACCAATCAGCAACTATCTCGCCATCAAAAAAACGCAAAAAATTGAAGACATCATACCCCAGGACAATGGCTAAGTGAATTCCGTCTATATTAAGGCCGGTGAAGGTCTTCATACGGATTCTTGCTTGCAACTATCCTCAGAGATTAGCCATAGCCACGACGGAGGGGGTATGGACAGGAGCCAGGTGGAGAAAAAGACTCAACCTACATACCCGTACATTAATTGCGTCGAAAGTTTCTCATCTGAAAATCTACAGATGGAACACATGCTCGATTACATATCATGATCCCCATTGTAAATGGGTTGGAACCTGGCCAGCCGGCAGGCGAAGAAGACAATAATGCAGACGCCTCGCCTGATTCTGAATCTCAAGTTCCTCATAAAATTTGGGATAGTCTTGTCTGAAAGACAAATGACTGTGATTCGTTGGATGTTTTCAATGCTTCCAACGAGATTGTTTGCTCACTTCGACTGGGATCATGCATTTATTCCTGAATCGCTCTGCGTCACGGGTATGAAGAAGTAAAGCAATTGACCAGACTGAAAAGTGCTATTTTTATTTTGGTGGCATGGCAGCAAAATGAGCGCACATCCTTATCAGAGGGCTGGCACATTATTGAGAGTCGCCGCATTTTGGCCCCACGAAAGGCCGCTAAATACACATCAATGATGCGCTTCAAATGAGTCAGGATTCTGTCGTTCGATTGTTTGATACTTGGCTGGTGCTTTTGTTCCATAAATAAATGAGCCCTGCTGAGATGCCAACCCTGTCCCATAGGAGTTAACTCGCAGGTTTTCAATCACCTCTTTCTTACGTTGAAATAGAAGTGCAGGTTACAAGAAATGACAAAAGGCCAGCTATTTTTCAGATCTCGGTACCGGTTTTCCGGTGGACTCAAATGATCTTGAGCTATTGCTGTTGATCGCACCTATACTTGAGTCTAAACTAAGGAGCTGAAAAGAATAGAAATCTAAAAAAAAAGCCACCTGATAGAAGCATCTAGGAGGCAATTTTCTCATAGAATTCGGTAGTGATTTCGTAAGCGATTTCTGCGACGTGAGTTTCCAAAGCAAAATGACCACTTTCATAGTAGACAATCTTGATGTCTGTTGCATCTGATCTGTACGATTCTGCACCTTCTATGGTGAAAATAGAGTCATTTTTTCCCCAGGTAACCAAGATCGGGACGCTAGATTCTCTAAAGAAGAGTTGGAATTTAGGGTATAGCTCAACATTTGTCTTGTAGTCATGGAACAGTTTGGTTTGGATAAACGCTTGTCTTCTACGACTGAGCAACGAAATATCCAATGTATAGTTTGTGGGATCAACGGAGCTCGGATCTTTCACACCGTTCAAGTATTGGGATGAAACGTTATTCTGATCATCGAGATACTCAGTGAAAGTCTTAATGCTCTGAGGATCATTCTGGTCTCGCATCCAATATTCCTTTATTGGTGACCAAAACCTATCATCCAGGCCCACTTCATAAGCATTCCCATTTTGCACAACAATACCAGTAACATTACTGGGATTTTTCAATGCGAGACGAAATCCAACCGGTGCTCCATAATCGAAGACGTAGACAGAAAACTTGGATATCTCAAGAACCTTCAAAAATTGGTCAATGGACTCAGCCAAATTAGCAAAAGTAAATTCATAATTATCCGGGATTTCAGTGAAACCAAAGCCTGGTAGATCAGGTGCAATAACGTGAAATTTTGAAGCGAGCAATGGAATCAAATTCCTGAACATGTTTGAGGATGTTGGAAAACCGTGCAACAACAGAATGACTGGGGCACTAGCTTTGCCAGCTGATCGATAGAATATTTTAACATTGCCTTGAACCAAAGTTTGATGGAAATTTGGAGTTATAATCTTATTTTCTGCTAGCGTTGTCATTTATTCTTATCTGATTTCTTCCGTAAATGGTCTCAATTGGTCTCAATAAGTTATCACTTACGAGATGCTGATTAGACTTGAGAAGGTCGAATAGAGCAAGGAGCAGACATAGCTCATATGAAAGCCCAATCCTTATATAGAATTTTAATTGTACCTTAATTAAGGAAGGCTCTTTTGCACTGCGGGGAAAAACGCCGATATTGGGAAGATGGGCTCTAATTAAATGGGCACTAATCAACAGGGCTTTAGTCAGCAATCCCTTGAACAATGGGCTCTAATGAAGTGCGCATCAGTCACTTGACAGCTGTCTAATTCAGCGTCAGGTAAATGCGCTTCTAGCCCGCCTCATCGAATGAAATCCGCATACTCTTGGGCTGAAGAAAGCCATAACCTTTTGACAGATAATCGCAGCCGTAAAACGAAGTTGCAAGCAAATTTCAAGGAACTGAAAGACAGAAACAAACTTTGTTAGCTCATGGGAGCCTCTCCAGCGTGAGTAAGTGCATATACTAAATAAATGCTGCGCAGTATATTTTTGAGCTGAAGAGTTAGTTTGAACCCTCTGAAATGGTTCTATCGTGTAACCATGGTCCGGCAGCTTGGAAAAGGACTAACTTCGTGCAATATGGACTTCAAGTTTGCTTATGGAATGCAAGTCAAGATCAGAAATTGTCAGGAGACCCCGCGCACCCAATGTCGTAGTCAACTTTCATCTGTAGTCAGTTCGAAACGGTTTCCAGTGAAGACCTACTTGCCGGATTTGTTGCTTTGAAAGTTTTAGTTCGGAGAGCCATGAAGTAGAGATGTGGCGATCCATTTAGGGTGTTATCTCTATTTCGGAGGTCCAGCCATTCAAGTGTTTAACATAGTCGGCAACTGGTCTTGGACTAGATAAGTCCAGGTTGCTTGAGCAATTTCACTCGAGTTGCGCAGCCTCGATAGCAACACTTATCGACCTCTAATCGATCCCATCAGATTTCATGGTTATGAGATTGCAGACCATACTGCAGACATTTCCTCACGCGTGAAGGTGAGGACGTAGCATCCCTTGGCTGTGGTGCTGAGGGTCAGCGTACTGTCTGCAACGGGTTCCAAAAGCCACAAAGGCAAGAAAAGCTCACAAGTAAGCTCAAATTCGCTTCCCTGGCATTCATATACGTTGAAGAAGGTGTATTCTGTATCCAAATTTCCAGCATCATATTCATACCTTCCAGCACCTCGCTACATGTAAAATTAACTTGGGCTTGAAAGTTTTAGTCAACGACTTAGCTGATCTCTATATACACTAAATTTTGCTCAATCTAGTTGTAAACGTAAATTCTTCCCTCCCAAGCTTTCAAAATTCTAGAAGCTGGGTCGATTGCACTTTCAGGTAGGTTGCTCAATGCCAAAGACTGGGACAATACGTTGGTTGGCGATGTGAACCGAACCTCTTCAGAGCTAAAATTCAAAGCGGCAAAAAGAGTGGTATTTTCATACCTCTTAGTAAAACTAAACAGTTTGTCACTGTTCAAGTCAATGAACTGGAAGTCGTACCCGTAAACTGTTACAGTTTTATGGTCCTTTCTGAACTTCAAGGCCTCTTTCCAAAAGTTTAACACAGAATTTGGATCTTTCGACTCGGACTCAACGTTGATGCCCTCGATAAACGACTCACTCAAGTGGAACCATGGTCGAGCTTTGGCATCAGTAAACCCTGCATGCGGTTCTTCACTAGTCCAGGGCATTGGTGTCCTGGTGTGATCTCTTGAGACTAAAGCAACGCCTTGTTTGAGTTTTTTCATTTCCACAGAGTTCTCTCCATACTTCTCTTTGATGATAGCATAGTTGTTCCTAACCTCAACATCTTCGTACTTCTCTATTAGCCAATCCTTGACATTGATTTGACCAAGCTCTTGACCTTGATAAACGTACAGCGTTCCGGTCAAGGCGACCTCCAACATTGCCAGTAACTTGGCTGAGATTTGGCGATATTCAGGTGAATCGTCACCGAAACGAGTCACTGACCGGGGTTGGTCATGGTTTTCCAAATAGATTGTGGACCATGCGTCAGTTCTCTCTATAAATTTGAATCCCTTCACAATTGCCATTTTCCATTCTTTGAAAGAGAAAGGTTGAATAAAATAACGTAAGGTACTAGAGGTACCCAAATCAGTATGGGAGAAATCGAAAAGCTCGCTCATCTCATTTCTGGAACTACCGGTGTAAGAAATCTTTATCTCATCATTACCTCTGCCCACTTCTCCCACAGTCAAAATCAATCTATTGTCTTTAACTCTGTTCGCGATATATCCGTTAATCTCTTGGTGGAATTCATAGATTCTAGGTCCATTATGAGACCCAAAGTTGGGATCTTTATAGTCAAAATCTTTATTAAAGATAGGTGAGTCAATTAAATTAGGAATCTTGGAGTACAAGCTAGCAGTGTCAATTCTGAAACCATCAACACCGTGGTCTAATCAGAACCCAATAGAAGTATCAAAAAGAGCCTTTCTCAAGTCGTCGTTCTCCCAGTTGAAATCTGGTTGGCCAACTGTGAACAAATGCAGATAAAACTCTTCGGTGGTAGGGTCGAAAGTCCACGCAGAACCACCAAAAATTGATCCCCAATTGTTTGGTGGGATAGGCTTCCCATCGGAATCGTATCCTTTGAGAGGTCTCCAGAAAAACCAATCTCTCTTCGGATTGGTCTTCGAGCTTCTACTTTCCTTAAACCAAGGATGTTCCACGGAACAATGATTGATCACCAAATCGGTAATAAATTTCATACCCAAAGAATGAGCTTTATCAATCAACTCAAAACATTCTTCGTTAGTACCGTAGGTTGGCCAAACCTTTTCATAGTTTGAGATATCGTATCCCATATCTTCCTGTGGCGAGTCACAGAAGGGACAGACCCAAATGGCATCAACGCCAAGGTCCTTCAAGTAAGGCAATTTCGAGGAAATACCTTTCAAATCACCCCATCCATCGTTGTTAGAGTCCTTAAAACTAGCAGGGTAGATTTGGTAAACGGTGGCTTCCTTCCACCAGTTTGGTTTAGTCTCTGGGTGCTTCGAAATTGTCATAATGTGCGAGGTCGCTGATATCCCTAATATCCTTTTCTATTTCCTCAAGGACGCTCTTCTCAATTTGAGTGTACATTCATCGTTTTTTATATCTTTCGGGACCTGAAATGTAAGGAGAAGATATCATCGTGAAAGAGCAAATGTGGATCTTCTCGCTTGACTAAGCTAAGAGTGGGGCATTGATTCCAGCTTAGAGTCAGATACCGAACCATCTAAACACGGTGGCATAGTAGTTACTTTTCGATGATCCCATCCACCTACTGGCATTTCACTTCTTTACCGCAGCTGGCACTTAAAGATGCCCCTATTGAGCTCTCGGTTATAATCGATTCAAGTATGGCAACTGTCAGTGACTGGCAGGCAACAATTCAAGCAGGCGCGCATCTTCTTCCCTTAGCAGCCGCCGTAGAGAGCTTCTTGCCCCGCCCCCGCACTCGTTTCTTCGAGACGGTCTAGCAACTTCCTAGAATAGAAATAGTGTTTTTCTTTTTTCTCTCCTTGCATACTGTCAAGAAGAGACCTCCGAGAACGGCCGAATCGCAAGCTAACAAACCATGCTCTCTCAGGTGGGGAAGAAGTCAAGAGTAATGCACACGAATGCTAAACTCCACGGAAATTGTTGCCTATTCAGTTGAATCTGATCTTAACCGATTAGCCGTCTGTTTCTTTTTAAGCTATAGCTTTTCTTGAGAGCAGATGCGAAAGCAAACTTGAGGCTGGCATGTGATCGTGGTGCGAGATAAAACACCCACACGAGAAGACGACAACTGCTAAATTATACCAGCTCAATCACCAGCCAGACTGATCCTGGTAAAGTATGCAGCTGGTGCGACAGCGGCACCTGGAGGAAACCTCACTTGATCATCAACACTTCTTGACACGGGGAAAAACAAGGCCTAACACCTGGAACTTGAGTTTGGTTTTGATTCAACCATTCGTAGAGGTGTAAAAAAACTTGTAGTTGTAAATCTCAAACTGGTGAAATGTAAATCCTCATGCTTGAATCAGTGATCGATGGATGTCACATAAGCCAACTAGCGTCTTTCTGGAAAACTTGAAATTTCTATCCAAGGAAGTAGCACGTTATGTGTTTGAGGTTCACTTACTGTCGACAGTTCTGTTTTTCCACTAGTCATGCTCTGGAGATATTGAGAATAGACGGCAATATGGTGCGGAGATGATAAATTGCAATTGCAATTGCAATTATTTTCTTGCGGATGTTGCGAGACCGGTATACACTCATCCTGGAATTGAAAACCATTGCATTTCCGAATGGTCGACGCGCAGTTTTCGAAAGTCAAATGACTAGTCCAGTTGCGATGACTCAAACTGCTGCGGCGTTGATTCAAGGTGGTGATGAATACGGGACCTTCACGGTCTAAACCGTCCAGCTACGTTAAGTGGCCACTCTGGAGAGGCCAGAAAGTTCTCTTCATACATGACTGAGACGCGCTGATTATCCTTTACGGCGCCCTTTCCTCATCGAGGTATGCAGAAGATTACTAAAGAGTAGGGGTTGGTTTCCCGAACATTCTGCAGATGGAGCGTCTGATGCCAGGCGCTGGAGGACACAGCGAAATCCCTACACTCCAAATGCAAATACTTGGACAAATATGCGTATCCGCATTTCCAGCAGGGTCGACAGATGGGTTAGATGGCGCTGTCAAACCTTTGAACGTCTCGAGCACAGGTTTCATCTCTATGCACCTTTGAAAAAATGTCAGTAGATCAAGCTTCGGTAAAATTCACGACAAGATTGGGCGAACGCACGGACACTCACTCCGAATCTTATGGTGAGGCCCAATAGCAGAGGTTCGCACTTTTATCAGTGCCACCGATATCGAATCTCATTCAATGAAAATTGGTTATGACTAGTTGCGAGCGATAAGATATCAAAAAAAAAAAAAAAATAAAACAAGGTGGGAATAGGCGATCAGTCGGAGTTCGCCATCTTTTATCAGCATCAAATCTAGCCAAGCGAATTTTATCAGTTGCACCTGGTTACAATATGCCAATGTCTGTGCTCAGTAGAAATTTGCGGATTCGGGGTCTTGCACTGGTATAAAATACTGGGTATTTGATGCCTTTTGATAGAATCTTGATGTTCTAGCACAATAAGAAGAAATTTGAAATGGCGGAAGGAATCAGCAGTCCTTTGCCTCAAGGCGCCGGCTATGCCGTGGTCATTGGTTTGGGCTTTGTCTTTGCCGTTGGTATGATTTTAACAACATTCATACTTCGTCGGTATCAAAAAGAGATTATCACTTCGGAAGAATTCTCGACCGCCGGTCGTTCTGTTAAGACTGGTCTTATTGCAGCAGCAGTGGTTTCGTCGTGGACATGGGCAGCTACTTTATTGCAATCGTCTACGCAGGCGTATAAAAATGGTATATCGGGACCATTCTTTTATGCGGCAGGTGCAACTTGTCAAATCATTTTATTTGCATACATTGCAATCAAGGCCAAGCAAAAGGCACCTGATGCTCACACTTATCTGGAGATAATCAAGGCAAGGTATGGTGCCGTTGCCCATGGTGTGTACATTTTCTTCGCTTTCGCCACAAATGTCCTCGTCACAGCAATGTTGCTTACTGGAGGTTCTGCCACAATCCATGACTTGACCGGCATGAACTCTGTTGCCTCGATCTTTTTGCTACCAGTTGGTGTCATGATCTACACGTTATGTGGTGGTATCAAAGCCACTTTCTTGACCGACTATGTTCACACTATCGCTTTAGTGGTTATTATCCTCACATTTGCCTTTACAACTTATGCAACCAGTGATCTACTCGGATCTCCTGGGAAAGTGTGGGAACTCGTCACCCAGGCCGGTAAAGTGCACCCTGTGGAAGGCAATGCAGAAGGTTCGTACTTGACCATGAATTCGAGATCTGGAGGCATTTTCTTTGTGATCAACATCGTGGGCAATTTCGGAAGTGTGTGGCTGGATAACGGTTATTGGAACAAGGCTATCGCTTCCTCACCAGCTGCTGCTTTACCAGGTTACGTTTTAGGTGGTTTAGCTTGGTTCGGTATTCCATGGCTCACAGCTACAACAATGGGTCTGGCATGTCTAGCTCTTGAATCGTCTCCATCATTTCCTACTTATCCAAACAGGTTAAGCGCTGATGAGGTGGCTGCGGGTCTAGCGTTACCAAACGGTGCTGTCGCTCTGATGGGCAAGAGCGGTGCTGTTGCTACACTCATAATGATATTCATGGCTATAACATCTGCAATGTCGGCCGAACTTATCAGTATTTCGTCAATTTTCACTTATGACATTTACAAAGGTTACATCAACCCAAATGCTAGCGGCAAGAGGTTGATCTTTTCATCTCATGTTTCTGTCGTGGTTTTCACACTTGCTATGTCTGGATTCGCTACTGGATTACACTATGCCGGTATTTCCATGGGCTACTTATATGACTTGATGGGTATCATTATTTCAGCAGCAGTGGTGCCAACAGCCGCCACATTATTGTCTAAGAGACAGAATACTGCTGCTGCAATTATCTCTCCTATACTCGGTACTGGTACCTCGATTATGGCCTGGTTAGTCTGCACAAGAGTTCAGTATGGTTCTATCACAGTCGACAACACATATCAAGATGATCCTATGCTTGTTGGGAATGTAGTTGCCCTACTCTCCCCAGCAATTTATAGTCCCATTTTGACTCTAATTTTCAAGTCGCAGAACTTTGATTGGGAAATCTTGAAGCAAATCAAGAAAGTGGACGAATCGGAGGAGTTAGAGAACGTACTTCCTACACGGTCCAACGACGCCAACGAGGATAACTCGAATGCCAGCGATCAAGATTTCGAGAAGCTTAACGTTGTAAGGTCACAGGTTTCCGAAGTTGTCGACGCTCTCGCTAACAGTAAGTACGTTCAACAAGCGAGAGATGAAGAGAGCCATCTGAGGAAATCAGCTAAGATAGCCGGATATCTGTCCTTGTTTTTGAGTATTGCGATGCTGGTCATCTGGCCAATGCCAATGTACGGTTCCCGCTATGTCTTTTCAAAGAAGTTCTTCACCGGATGGGTTGTCGTCGCCATTATCTGGATGTTTTTCACAGCTTTCACCGTTATCATATATCCATTGTATGAGGGCAGGCACGTCCTATTCACGTCAATGCGCGGTATATACTGGGACGTTACTGGACAATCAGATAAACTGAAAGCGTGGCAACTTGACCACCCCGAAGAGCTACATGTTGTTCAAAGTCAACTCTCTAGCAGAGTTCGTGTACGCTCCAACATTGACGACAAGCTTAATTAAGAGACGCTCACAGGCGTTGCTACGGCGCCTTCGATTTATGCACTGCAAGTGACTAGTTCATATCTAATCTGTTCAATTCTTTAATGTATTGCTTGATGACGTCCTGTAAATTGTGTTGGTGTCGAAACAAGTTTAGATTATTTAGCTCTACCCCAATGAAGAGTCGCGTTCTGTAATAGAATGGTAGGAAACGTGGTCATAGAAGTTGCAAAATGAAAACCAAGACGCCAATGGGGGGGGGGGGATGCATAGGATCTATATTGTGAGGTCTTGGAATGAATTGAGTAATTTTCTCAAGTCTTGAAGTGCCAGTTCAATCACTCGATAGCATCTTCTAAAAAGACAGGGCAGTTTTTAGGCTCATCACAGTGACTGACATTTCCGAAGGCGACACTGCACTTCACATAGCAACCGGATTAATGTTACCCCGTCAAAGAGTGTTGGAAAAAAAGATAGTTTATTGCTTGGCACATGTAAATCTGAACGCTCCGAACGCTCGAGACCGCTAGCGAGTAGAGTGTTGCTATTAGCTGTGCTCTGGTACCAAAGCGGTGGCTAATCAATGGGGAATAGATTAGACTTTTCAGAACGATGGCTGAGGCAAACTTTCCGTTGCGACTCTCATGTTTCATTCTCTTTGGCGTTCGCATCAGCTACCATATTAGGAACCTACACGAGGGTGGGTCTCAATGAACTGTCATCATACGAACCATCATATGTTGCATCTGGTTCGATACTGTGGTGCAATCTTGTTGCATCTATGATCATGGGAATGTTGCAAGATTTGAAGAAGGGAGGTTGGTTTGAACCTGAAGAGCTCGCAAATACGTTTGTGGTCTTTGCTACCGGATACTGCGGTGCATTTTCGTCTTATTCCTCGATGATGATGGAGATTTTTCTGCATTCGACAAGTCTGACGTCCTCCGATATATCGAAGGGAAAAAGACTACCAAACCGAGCGTACGGAATCTTGGAGTTCTTGTCAGTCTTGCTCGTCCAGTTACTCGTTTCAATGGGGTCGTACATTTTTGGCAGGAGTTTTGCGAAGAACATTTTATTACCTCTCGGGCCCGATATGAATTTGCCTGAGGAGAAGAATGAATTAGTCCCAGAACCATCCATACCTGGCATCAAGGTTCTATGGACCTACAGGTTGGTCAAAGTGATCCATTTGACGTTGGCAATTGCCGCGATACCTCTCGTTGTACTGATTATTGTTCTCGGCTGCGTTTACGGTAATAACTCGCGCTCTCTTTGGACTTTGCCTGAGCTATTTGCAATTCCTGCAGGATTCCTGCGCTACTACCTGGCCAAGTGGTTCAACCCTCGCCTCAAGTATTTCCCGCTGGGCACTTTTTTTGCGAATGAATTCGCAGTAATTACCTTGGCTGCTTTCTGCATGTGTTTAAGAGGGAAAAGCAGTGGGGTTTCTCTCTACCCGATTGTTCGGACTGCCAATCAATGTCGTGTACTTTCCGCACTTTCAACAGGATTTTCGGGGGCCTTGAGTACTATCAGTACTTTTATTAACGAGGGCTACCATTTACCGCTGTCAAGAGCTTTAATTTATTATGTTCTGTCAATTTCTCTATCATACTGCATTTTGGTTATAATGCTGGGATCCCTAGCCTGGTCCAGAGGTTTGACGGCACCATTGTGCTAGCAAAGATTGTTGTAAATGATAGTCAGACTCTGCTCGGGCAGATTATTATGCCTTTTGCATAAGGTTGGTACATATGTAAATTAGTTATTTCCTGGTGTAAGCCGCTTAGCACATATCAAAAGCAGACTTTGGGTGTTTTTTTGTTAAATCTACCTTGACTTCAGCGTTAACTCTTATATGCAGAACAGGACATGCCTGCCAAATTTCCCATATACTAGCCTTGAAAGCCCAACGCAGAATAACCCGCAGCAAATTCAAAGTGGTTCGAGTTTCAAGATTGACTCTTCTCCAAGGCACATAGTTAGTGACTTTTCGGTATAGGACGACTGATGGCCAATACTTGCTAATTGATGCGATAAATCATTAAGAAAGCCAACTTACTTGAAATAAAGAGAACGATAGCTCTCAAAATGTCCTACAGGCCTTTGAAAAGCTGAGATAACAATTGATAGAGTGTCACCCAAAATGGCTCCAGGCAACCCATGTAAGAATTAACGAAGTGATTTTAAAGAAATTGGATAGTGTATCAAGGCAGCGACCGATCGCTACTTAGAGAGCAACTAGAGCTTTTTGTAGCTCCAGTAAAATAATCGATAAGACGAGCAAACCTATATGCGTTTTCCTGTTTTGTAATTATCTTGCATATCAATAAGTCTCGAGCCAGATCTCCAAAATTCCACTACGAGTCCTTCCAGATACCAGAACCGCGTTCCTAATTATTCTACTACTTATGGCTACTGATCTCACGTTAGATACCGCAAGAGAAATGAAACGCCAACCAGTTCTCCAGCAGTTTAATCCATTTGCAATTCAAAGGATTTGGAAATAAACACCATCAGGCCCTCAGGCCATATTGTAGGGAAGAAGTTCATGGTGTAAGGTGCCGTTTTGCAGACGATACCAGTGGAGAATACAATTTATTTTATCTTTCATCATGCAGTTATGCTATTAGCTTCGCACAAATTGGCGTTGATCGAAGTTAGACCGGATGCGACCAACACATATGGTACTGAAGCCTCGTTAGGAAAGTATCCTCTGGCGGGATTGCTAAACGATTTCAGTGCAGATGACTGTCCTTTGCGTTAAGTTATTGCACTCTCGAAGGGTAGATCATCTGATCTGAGAACTTAAACTGTGGCTTTCGATGCTTACAGAGCTTGACATTCAAATGAGAGAGGTATATTAACCACGATGGTCCTGGTTAGATGATACTGGATGCCTTGAATACCACTTCAAAGCTAGATGTCGTTTGATTCAATTCCAGTGATAGATTTGGAAGAAGCCTTCGTGCCAGAGTTGAAAGGACAGTTTCTGGAGAAATTGCGATATGCTCTAATAGAGGTTGGATTTTTACTCCTGGTTCACTACGAGAATTATGGACCATCTAATGGTGACTTTGCCGATATCAAGCAGCAGGCTGTGGAGTTTTTTGCTCTTCCACAAGACGTCAAGAAAGGTTGCGAGATGATCAACTCTCCACATTTTCTGGGATACAGCAGATTAGGAAACGAGATTACTGCTGGAAGAGCTGATTACAGAGAACAGATTGATCTAGCTACTGAGCTTCCTGAACCGGAGGAGGGAGAACCTCTTTACAAACAAATTGAAGGACCCAATCTCTGGCCTGACGAGAAATATGCTCCCAATTTCAGACCAGCGGTGGTCAGATACATAGAAAAAATGACAAGACTTGCAACTACTTTCAGAAGGCTCGTTTGCGAGGCAATTGGCCTCCCTGCGAATGCTTTGGACTCTTTTTTTAAGCAGAATCAGCAATGCAAAATGAAGCTTATCGCTTATCCGGATGACTATTCAGACAAGTCCGGTACTCATGATCAAGGTGAAAGCGATTTTGATCAGGGAGTTGGGCCTCATCGTGATTCTGATTTTCTAACATTCATATTTCAGGCATCAGAGCACAGCGGTTCTTTACAGGTACAGAACTTTCAGGGCAAATGGATTCCTATAGAAAACGTTCCTGGGTCTCTAGTGGTGAATGTTGGGCAGACGCTTGAAGCCTTGACTAATGGGGTATGTAAAGCTACAATTCACAGAGTTGCCAGTCCTCGATCAGGCTCAGGAACAAGGTTGTCCATTCCATTTTTTCAGACTGTTGATCTGGACTCTCACAGAAGTGCCTCAGCTGACATACCTGCCTCAGTTCTGCGAATGAAGGAAAAGAGAGATGAGCGGATCACTAATTGGGGAGTTGATGTTGGTTTTCAGTTTACACCGGATGTCAGCAAACACCCTGTGGGGTACTCGGTTTTCCGTAACAGAATCAAGTCACATCAGGATGTTGCGGCTAAGTGGTATCCGGAAGTATTAGGGCAAGTACTTACCGAGTATTCAGGTTAATCTCTTTTTCACTAGGGTTCTTTACATGGTGGCTGGTTATCTTCTAGCTCTAATGTGTTAGCTAATCTTAGGTATTTTATCAACTGAGCGATAGGATGTGAATAAGCCATGAGAGTACTGGCGATCCTAGGCAAGGATGACATTTGACAGTATTGTAGAGAAGAATAGAAGACGCAATTAGTAATTTTGGCTGGCTTGGTTCAAGATTTTGATGTTAGTGTTTAAAGTGAAATGTAATAGAATGTAATCTCTTCAAACTCTTGAATGTACCGCATTCAACGTTTGCTGAAACCTTTCCGCCGGTTGTCGGTGCCTCCAGATCAGATCAGTCTTTGATAGAATTTGTAGTCCAAGCAGCTAGGTTTTACAACGATCGCGAGCTCGAAACGAAAGTTGAAATGCAACTACAAATTACCTTTTGGTCGAGGAACGGCTATGATTCAGAAGCATAATGTGTTGATTCGTTATGTATGCATAATACTTACCACCTTTTTAGCATGGTGGTCAAGATGAATACCTGAAGTTCTTATTTTCGAAATCAGTGAGATCTAGAAATCCGGCATCAGATGTTATAGAGGCCAAAATTGTGACTATATCAATTGCAATGGAATGATGTAATAACCAGCTAGGCGAATGCGAGACGATTCAGGAAAAGCCAGCAGACAAGTACCGAATAAAGTGATCGCACAGCTAACAGTCCCCACGATGACCCTCTTTCCTGTTTTAGTTGCGATATAACCTGTTATGATACCTGAAGCAATTTGGACTGCACCCTGAGGTAATCCCATTAAAAGGGCATCTTCAAAAGAGTAGTCTAAAGTTTTGTGAAGTGATATCGAGCCAAAGGAACCTAAACCTCCATTTGGTATTTAAGCGGTTAGGCCCCAAACGATGTAAATCCAAGTACGAATGTCCTTGAAAGCCTGGATAACCTGGTAACGTTTGAACTTCTTAGAACCAAATCCTTGTTGATTACTTTTGGTACGCTGGACCTGATACAAACGTTCCTCTTCAGTCAAGTACCATGCTTTCGATGGATTTTCTGGTATGTGCAGGTAAAAGATGACCCCAAACAAAATAGACAGGAGACCTGTGATAATGAACAGAATCTTCCAAGATTCAATCGAATAGGAGTCTGCATTATGAGCCAGACCGTAAGCAATTGTTCCACCTAGTATAGCACCTAAACCGTTACATGAAAACCAATATGCAATTGCTGCAAAGTGCTCCTCTTTCTTGTACCATTGAGAGGTCAATATTACAAACCCAGGTGTTATACTAGACTCACCAGCCGCATTCTTGATGCCCGCATGAGCACATAGCACCGTTCCCCAGATTATAACGCATGCGGACAGAGTTCTGACATATGGCAACCTTTGTAGTAGTTGTGAAATGGGAAATTCACCGACTAGATAAGCCAAACAAAATGCCGTGCCTAGCCATGAGAATTCGTTAGCAGAAAAGTTCAAGACCTTTTGAACACCCATGACACCCGTGCAATTATTGGTCACTTTGTCCATATATTGGATGGCATAGAGAGCCCAGATAATAGGTTGAACATAAAGATCAATTTTGCCTGGAAACTTTTATTAATTTCATCTGTCACTATCAAATCCTTAGAAGCTAAAGCGACTCCAAGAGCTTCGTCTGCGTCGCCTGTGTCCTCTGGAATTGAACTAGCCTCTTTGATTGGTACGGCTGCAGGAAGTTTCTCACTATCGCTCATCTCAATAACTTGTTCCACGACAAAGTTTAGAGGTGTTACGGAATGAATTGTGTCGGAAGTTCATTATATATGCCACTTTACACGCTGGACCCTGAGCTTTCGGCTGCTGTAAGAAAGACTCAAATTGCCACGATTATCAAAAGACACAGAGCTCCAGTCAAGCTCAGAGCTCACTCTGATTTTTTTTTCGTTTCCAACACTTTTTCACACTATTCCTTGCTGGTGAATTATTTCCGTGACTTCAGCATCGATCTGCACCTCAGCACCAGAACTTCACACCATTCAAAGTTACCGCAGATTGAAAAACGTGTTATCAAAATGTACCGATACTGTCATACTAAGCTCCTCAGAGACTTAACAGGTTGAACTATTACTCGGTTCCGCACCACAACTGAAATAGTCAAAATTAAGAATTTCAACGGGAACAATTACAACCAAATTCCGGGAAAACAGAGAACCCACACACTAAGCTGTAATACCGCTCTGGTTGTTATCCTTTTCACCGAAAATGTTCCGATCATTGGAGCCGGAACCCCAAGCATAGCAGCACCGCAAAAGCGCAACTCCCTCTCATGCTATTTTTCAGTAGACCCCTCCTCATCTCGGATAATCTGATGCCTACCACCAAACTTTACAATCATCCGTTTTTTCGGCAGCACACAGCCGGTTGTCCGCCGCCTCCATTTCGGCGAGAATAACAGAAAGCCCAATCGAGGCCAATGTTGAACCCCATCATGCTGAACTCAATCTAATTGTTGCCTTCTGAAAAATACAGCAAGTGATATCCTTGACAAATGTTGACATCACGGCGGAGACGTTGGCTTGTGTCGGATAAATGAGGAAAACTGTGACATGGGTTGGAACAACATTCTCTGAAAAGGCCCTACAAAAGTTGTTCCAGCCGGTACGGCTCTGCGCCGCTCTAGGTGTGGGGTCCGCCAGGGTCCTGTTTTTCCTATTTTTCCTGTTTTTCCGCTGTCCCGTGACCCGAATGGGTGCGTTTTTGCGGGGTGTAACTATATTTTCCCGACTTTCCCCACTTTTGCGTGCGGCTTCCGAGCATCCGGAGCATCCGGAGCGCTCGGATTATCTCAAATAGGCCACTGTTTCTCCGATAACTCTTGGCAAGTTGGTTTTCAACTCCAGATGATGTGCAGAAGTGATGGTGATTTGCGAACAGTTGTTCAGATGTCCATTAGTGTCCATGTTGAGGTTTAGAAGTAAGACGTAAGTAAGGAGTGTGCTGGGACATTTGTGGATTGTAGTCGGCCTAATCGTATCAGCGATGTAACTTTATGAGAGTGCGACTGAATTCACATATAAGGCAGATGATATTTAGCGATTTACTTTGAGTTCGATTCAATTCGTATCTTGAATTCAGAGTATATCAACAAAGAAAAAAACTTGAATTACAATCAATTGAAATGGGTATACTTCAGAAGCTTTTTAAGGCAGATGATGACGTGAGCGGATCGAAGGCAAGAGCAATCTTCATCGGGTTGTTTGTTGCCTTTGGTGGTGTCTTGTTCGGTTACGACACAGGTACCATCTCTGGTGTTATGGCAATGGACTACGTCAAAAGAACATTTACTTCAACCGGATCTTTTACCGCTAGTGAGACCTCTTTGATCACTTCCATTTTGTCAGCTGGTACGTTTGTTGGTGCTATCAGCGCTCCATTGGCTTCTGATACTTTGGGAAGAAGACTTGGTTTGTTCATCTCATGTATTATCTTTTGTGTCGGTGTTGTTTTGCAAACCATTTCCACAACTCAGGCTCTTCTAATTGTTGGTAGGGTGGTTGCGGGCTTGGGTGTCGGTGTTTTGTCCTCTATCGTCCCACTTTACCAATCAGAAGCTGCTCCAAAATGGATCAGAGGTGCCGTGGTCTCGTCCTACCAGTGGGCCATCACCATCGGTTTATTTTTGGCTTCCCTTGTCAATGAAGGCACTCACAACAGGAATGACAGCGGCTCTTACAGAATTCCTATCGCTATTCAGCTATTGTGGGCCTTCATTCTAATGGTCGGGATGGTTTTCCTCCCAGAAACCCCAAGATTCTACGTCATGAAGGGAAAGATCCCACAGGCACGTACTTCATTGTGCAAATTGAGAGGTTTGAGGCCGGACGATAAATCCATTGAAGAAGAATTGGAAGAAATCGTTGCCAATTTTGAGTATGAAAAGAGTTTTGGTGATACTACAATTTGGGACTGCTTCAAGCCTGCTAATCATCAACTAAAACGTATTTCCACCGGTATCGCCATTCAAGCTTTACAGCAGTTGACTGGTATCAACTTCATCTTCTACTATGGTACTCAATTCTTCAAAAGTTCTGGTATCGAGAACCCATTCATCATTCAAGTGATTACAAACGTCGTCAATGTGGTAAGTACTGTTCCCGGTATTGCGCTGGTCGAACTAGCCGGGAGAAGAAGATTGTTATTCTGGGGTGCTATTGGTATGTCTGTGAGTGAATTCATCGTTGCCATTGTCGGTACCGCATCGCCAAACAGTCAGGCTGCAAACAAGACTTTGATCGCTTTCTCGTGTACTTTCATTGCCTCTTTCGCCGCCACATGGGGTCCACTAGCATGGGTTGTTGTTGGTGAAATCTTCCCACTAAGAGTCAGAGGTAAATCAGTTGCCATTTGCGCTGGTTCGAATTGGCTGTTCAACTTTGTTATTGCATTCATCACTCCTTACTTGGTGGATGAAGACAAGGCTAACCTAAAGTCCAAAGTTTTCTTCATCTGGGGTAGTTGCACATTCCTCTGTATCCTGTTCGTTTACCTATTCGTCTATGAAACCAAAGGTCTCACTTTGGAAGAGATTGACGAGTTGTATGACACTGTCCAGGATGCCCGTAAGTCCAGAGGTTTCGTCCCAACTAATAAATTCCTCAACACCGTACCAATTCCTGTCGAAAACCAATCTTCAAACGACAACAATTCTATCGGTGACGGTACTGAAAAGGCCACTGTGGACTTTGTCGAAAAGGTTTAATATTGGACTTCAAAATACGATAAATCAACGACTAATTTGTACGATTTTTATTTTGTATAGGTGACAATAATGCTAATGACCTGTAATTTTGCGATCCTAATTTTGCTTCGAATGCTGTTCCCGATTCTTTCGGGTACATCTCAAGTAGATGTGATGAGATACATTGTACTTTAGCTGCCAGAAGTGTTATAGTGAGATTCTCATTTCAGGTGTGCGGCGCTCGCATAGCTGAAAAAAATAGGACCCTTCTGACATAAACTGAAAATTCGACCTCCAGGTCCATTTCGAGACCCTTGAGGTCGAACTAGATAGGAAAAAAAGCTCTAATTGGTTCGAATAAAGTAGATCTCGAGAATCATGATTGATACTTAGATTCTTGGCTGCAAATCGAAATTTAGTGCTTGCTGTTGGTGAACTTGAACGACGTGCCAAAAAGCGTATAAAACCGTGATCACATTACGATTGCTAAATGATCCTTTTACTACCTTTCCTTACAAAATCAGTAGCTTTAAAATCTAATTCGAGAGCAAATGATTTTTTCTACAGCAGTTTCTCTGAGTTTGGCAACATTACTTACTGTACAGGCGGCACCAGTTTACAACAGCAACGCTTCGACTGAATCAGTAGTTTCTTACAGTGAGAATGTCTTCGGCTGGGCTAATCCACAGCTACCAGAAATTTACCACACTTGTAATGCGACGAATGTCAGAATGTTGAATGCAGCTTTTGCGGATTCATTAGAGGCTTCAGCGTACGCCAAAAGCAGATTGACCGAGTATGGTGTTGATGATGTGCTTTACAAAAGATGGTTTGGCAACGGTAGCGCCTTCACTGTGATGGGTGTTTTAGACCAGCTAATGGAGTCATCTAAGGATGGTGTTTTATTGAGATGTGACGATGTGGATGGCCTATGTGCAGCCAATCCAGACTACTATGCTGGTCACCATCGTGAATCTGCTCCCTCTGAAACTGTGATCTGCGACTACTTCTACTCTTCTAAGAAGCCATTATCTACAATGTGTTTTGAAGGTAATTTGGTCGACGTACATCCTAAGCACTATGCCGGAATTGATATGTTGCATCGTTACCTACACGTACCAAAGATAAATCTTGGCATCGCTGGTGAGTATGCCGAGGAACTCGACGAGATTTTAGACTTGGCTGAGAATAACTCATCTTATGCTGTTCTAAACGCAGACAACATACTGTACTACATTGCCGATGTCTACAGTTCTTCGGTAATTCCAGGTGGATGTCTGGGTAGTCTTTCTGAGTAATGCAATCACCAACAGGAGTAACGAATTATCAACCTCTTTTTCATGATAGTGTTTCTCCGATAAAATATTAGCAGTTCATTTCTGACCCTTTTAGTTCCTATAATAGCCTAAGTGGTGTATATTTTAGATTCTATGTTTCCCATCTTGTGAATTTACAACTGGAATTTCTCTTTTGGGCAGGGTCTTGGCAAAGAAGTAACAGAGAAGTAACTTGAAAGCACGACAATCGTGCCGATGAGCTGATTTAATGCTGACTACGCGCGATCTAGAATCGTTCAAAAGTCATAGCTGTCTCAATTGTCAAGCAGAACTCTCTTGGTTGATGCCAAGACGTGGTGGAGCCTCGTAAACCAATCCTTGAAGCACTAGTAAACATCGGTAGCTCCCAACACGAAAAAAAGAATGCGAATACATGTTTGCCCACGAATAAGAAGAGCAACCTAGATCGCTTTTCCTAATCGTACCTATGCACATACTTCGAGTAATACTCTTGGGTCTTACGAGGTTTGAGATCTTTAAAGTTGACAAAGTGCCAAACAATCCTTGTTGCTTATCATCAACAGGCCGCTCATGAGTGTGATAGTTACCCAAAGGTTCGAGAATTCACAATGAAGGCAGTCGCTTGACTATCTATCTAACATAGATATATCGCCTGGTAGCGCCACGCGTGCAGCCACATACGGCTGTAGCATGGAATGGACAGCACATAAGATCGCTATCTTATCATGTTTCGATCTGATATGAAGTTCTTCCAAATCAGCACTTTCACCAGTTACCAGTGCATTGGGCTGTGGTGTTGCACATCAACCATCAGTGGTCCATGTTATGCCAAAGTTCTTTCACCATCGAAAATCGTCATTGGGGGGAGAAACTCAAAGAATACAAAGCTTTGGCGAATTTGTAAATGGGCTTCAGCAGCGCTTTGATTACGACCATTGGAAGTACAGCAGTGGGTTGGTATCATTGCACCTCCACTTTCAACGAGCATTACGACTACAGACTGCAGGCATTTGTTGCCGGAGAACGGGAAGTGTGACGCAAAGTGGACTCTACAGAGGGGATTATTGTTTACAATAGTCGAACGTTCAAAGATTTCACTTCCAGAAAAGTCTTTGAACAGGCGAATATTTACGTGGGAAATAAGGTAAAAAATCCAGTTGCAATTGACGCGTGGATCAGTGAGTTGATTGTATGCCAGGCCTTGCTAATCCACTATGTGGAATATCAGTTAAGAGAACAACAGGCAAAGAAGAACTCGTTTTGGGCAACGAACCCACTGTGGGATCCTTGGTGAAATTTTTGTCTTGCCAGGTCAGGCCAATTGGCTTATGGCTTCCATGACAACAAGCCCAATAATGTAAAAAATGCTCCAGCTCTCAGATTAAGAGGCGACCGGGTCAAGAGTGTTGGTCTGCTGATTGGAAGTAGGGAATGCCATCTGAAAAACATGCAGATACCTAATCTACCATATCGTCGACTGAGAAAGATGAAGGAATCTCCTGGCTTTCGCTCAACACATCACTGTAGAGGGGAGCCAATAAATTGTTCGTTGGCTGGCCGGGAGAATATTCCTCTGTGACTCGAACAGCGTTTTTATCGTTAATTCTCCGATTTGGATTAACCAAAGTTCTGAGGGACTCGAAAATGTCAGTCATGAAAATGGAAAAAGTGATCCTGTCGGCGACGTAGTCGAATTTGTCCAGTCGTGATGCGGTTCTGTTTAGAGAAGACGTTACTCGGCATTCACTCGACTCACTATTGAAGCGTAAGGCGCAACCAGTCCCTGGGACGTTTTTATCTGCACTAGCCAAAATCTCGCCAGAAGTGAACAGAAACTGCAGTAGAAAACCCTGGAATATACAACAGTAGGCCGGAAAAAAATGAGGAAGTAGGTCGAAAGCCTTCTCTTTACTTGCCAACCCAGTCCTAGTCAAGAGCTGAAATAAATCACACAAGCAGCGCATCAGTGGGCTACAGTTTTTGTCCAATCTTTCCTTGATTGTCCTGTGCTTTGATAACAGCGGTGACATCAACTTAATTCTACTTGATACCATTACCAGCACTTTCAGAAACCGCACCAGCGTGGAAGTTTGATCAGAGTCATCGGTAGCATCATTGCCTGGAGGCTCGCGCTTTGTCTTTTCGATGAAGTCATCGCATTCCAAGTCCAACGATATAACTTTCCCTATGCACTATGAGATTCCAAATCTAACAATATGTCATTAAACTCTCTCAGCAAGAGAGCGATTTCCACCCACCCCATCGCGAAGACCATGGATTAGGTTCGGACTGATTCTGCTAATGGAGGTGGGACGACCAAGAACAGAGCAAAGAAGCGCGTCCTGAAACATCAACATTGTCCATTCCTTCGAAGACTTTCGATGCCAGTGCATAGCCGATCGAAGTTGCAAGAAAGATTCGTTTCCAAGCAGCCTCGATCTTAAAATTATAATGATAATAGTCCGTGAGCAAGATGTACGCCGAGACTTTCTCCGGACAATCGGGGCACTCCTCGAGAAGAAGGTTCAGCTCAGCTACGATGTCCAACACGTCTGAAGGAGTTTCAAAAAACCTTTCCGACAGAATAGCCACCGCATACAACAACAACACAGTCTGATATTCCGATCTCTGCTTGGAATTCACCGACAGCTCTAGCGCATCCAAATCGACTATCTACGCAAAAAACAGCGACGACACACTCTCCCGCACGATCCGGATCGCCTCCAGCACAGACCCCGATACACTTTTTGTACACCCCACTCAACCGCATCCTACTGGAAGCGTATCTGCTCTCCAGCCCATAGTCAACGTTGCAAAACGGCATACCGACCTCGAACAACGACCTGTTCACCGAGCTAAGTCCATAGTAACGCGCATTGTCGTTCTTCCGCTTCCTCGTCAGCCGCGTGCTCGTCTTTCGGTTGGTACTCGGATAACTACAACCGCAGCCCTTCTTCACGCACTTCCTACACTCTGGTATTTGTCTCCCACATTTCACCTTCCTCTGTCGACATTGCTGGCACGATATGATCGACAGTTATCTCGCTTTCTCTCCTACTAACATCCCGACGACGCAATTCAAATTACTGGCTCTTGCGAACACTGCGCACACAGAACTAGACACAACACCGACACGCACTCAACGTATAACGCCTGATCTCGACGTGGTCTACCGCAATTGACAGGCTCTACAGCTATCCTGCCAGCGCAGTCCAAGTTCAAAGTATCAAACTCCAGCTTCAGAACCAAGCCAAACTACGCCAAAAGCATGCCTGACTAGCACATCTCCATTCATCAACCATGCCAATTGCAAAAGGACTTACTGCATCTCTTGCTGCCACCTAATCCGTGCGCTAGGTAGCCGAGTCCGAGGTCTCTTTGCAGCCTGAGCGCCCGTGAACGAGCCGAGTCCGAGCTTAGGCTCGCACGGCAACGAGAGTGCTAGTGTGGGCAGGCAGACCAGGCAGACCAAGTAGGGCACTACTGACTAATCATGGCAGGATGAATGGTATCAATTGACTTGACTATATAACGAGGCCTTGGAACGGCGCTGACAGGGTCCAGTTCCTCGCTAGAAAATCAAATTGAGACTGCAATATAAACTGGAGTCTAGGCTTGAAGCTTTGGGATTCTTTATTGCGCTTGAGGGCCAGACGCCGCTGATCAAAGGCTAATTTGAACGTTAACGTGGCAATGATCTTTCTGGGATGCTCGATCGATCTGCTGAATGTCTCGAGTATGACCTCTCTGATAGATGACTTGTCGAAAACTTACAATATCACGTATACTACAGCTTTGTGGTCGCTGACGTCTTACGCGGTGACTTTTGCGGGCTTTATGGCGTTCATGGGTTGTCTGGGGGACATTGTCAGGGACTCGAGGTTGTTTACAGTGAGCTGTGCTTGTTTCTCGCTACTTTCACAGTGATGAGAGCGTTGCAAGGGATTGCAGCAGCTGGGTCAGTGCCCTGTGGGTACGCTTTGATCCCGATACTGTCGCCCAGGGAGCATGTGCAGAAGTACTTTCGATTGTGGCGTGCGGGTTCAGCTCAACGATCGGTGTTGGGCTCATTATTAGTGGTGCGTTTGCTAGTACAAAGATAGGTTACAAAGGTGTATGCTACCTCACATTTGCAGCTATGACGTTGATCTCTGTGACAGCGTTCTTCTTTACTTGTGATGTGGAGAAGAGGAAACAGGATGAAGTCGTGCCGGAAGAAAATGCTTACGTCGCTTATCAAAAGGTCCCGAAATAACCTCGATATAAGTAAGAGGTGGACAAATCATCAAATTTTGGATTTTTGATTGATCGGAATAATAACGGAAAAATGCCGCTCTGACGTGCTGTTAAGTCAACTATCGTAAAAAAATTGACGGTACTTTATAGCTTGACCGTAATGAACCGCATCTGACAGCTGCTCGTTTCTGATGCCGCTCCAGCATTTTTGTCATTATTTTATTCTTTGCGCTAGATCAAGTAGGAGTGTAACGCATTCCGTGCCCGCTGTAGCTATGCTGGCGGGGTGGAAGTGATTCCCGTCAGCCCTCAGTCTCAATTGGCTACGGCTGCGAAAGACGAGGCTCCAGATTTCTAAAAGAGCCTTTCCTGTAGAGATGAACTTGAGGGCGGGTGGCTTGCCTTGAAGCAGACATGCATACCAATCTAAAGAGAACGCGAAGAGTATACTTGTGAGTTCTTTGTAGTGCCTTTCGGATGTGCTGAAGCGACGCTTGTTGAATCACGGTCATCACCGGCCGGATGACAAGTCTTTGAACTTAGAGCCGGTTCTGACATGAGAACGCTAAGAAAAAGAATCAAACCGTATATTCCTTCTTCAAGTTCTCGACCATAGTCTTCTGCTCTGCTGGTAAGGACCGTATCTGCTCATCAGTTAGTGTTAGTACTTGCTTTATCATCTCTCTTTGGTTTTGAGGTAAACTCTGTAGTTTTACCATATTCAAAGAGCCAGGCTGTGGTGTTACCACGGGTGGTGGAGAGTGTAGCGCTGCAGCTGGCGGCATGAATGCCATTGGAGGCGGAACGAAACCAAATGGTGGTGGAGGTTGCTGCATCTGCGATTGTTGTGGCATGAAAGTTGGTGCCATGGGCATTGGCATCGGTATGCTGTTCAATGGAGCCCCATTTTGATTCATAGGTGTGTTGGAGCTACTGTTTGTAGCACTAACTGTTCCATTCTTAGTAACATTGTTCGCTATGGAGCCGCTCCCTTTCGGCTGTGACTTTATCACATTGGTCACCGCATTGTAATCTATAAACCCCATCTCCAACAATGCTTGTGTAACGGACACCGAAATGTCCATATTGGTCTTCAAGAAGCTTTCCAATTGACTTTTCCTGCTAGCATCCTGATTGGCAAGGATTTTCAAATTCGATATGATTTCGATCAATTGCAAGGGTGGCGTTTTGCTCAAGTTTTCGGAGACTGGATCCGTCACCGTAAGTGTATTCGGCTGAAATTGAGGTAGATGTTGTGATGCCTTACTTAAAATATCGGGGAAAGCCACCTTAGCATCGTTTCCAATGTTTCCTGCTGGAGTAGTTGATGTAGTCACTGGTTTGCGAGGAAGAGGAACCTCCGAAACCATTTCAAAGGGTAGATCCAGACTAGCCTTCCATGGAAACGAATCTCGATTCAGAGCTATTTCACTTTTTCCTTCAGCATGATTCTCGTAATTCGAAGGAATGACTCTCTCCAAATGGCATGGGAAGTTACTTATTCGGCTCAAGACATCCAAAGCTCTTTTGCAATCTTTGCTCGTCATGTAATCGTAAAGCACAGCGCTTAGTTTGCCAGTACGAGGATCATTCTTGCTACTGATGCTGATAATTGGTCCAGAACCAGCCACAACTGATGAAATGGTATCCTGCGTCCAATCGGCAGGTACGTTTGTCACTTGAATTGTCGAGGAAAGGTTCTCCGGCGTCAGGACATGACGGGTCTTTCTCCTTCTAGGATCAGACATTGTTTATCAGAGCTTGATAAACCACGATTAGAAGGATGACAATGGCCTCCTGGTCCAAAGTCTTTGCTCTTCAATGTTTGTGGATTAGCAGTAGGTTCAAGAGTGAAAAATTACTATACTACTTGAATCGTATATAGCATATATGCTCACGTGATGAAGGTAAAAGGTCCTACTTGATGACCAGGAGGGTCCTCTAGTTGACCATGATGCTCTAGATCGTTATCGGATCCTGTTACGGTCTCTTTCCATTACTTTGTGCATTCCCAGTACCTTTATCTGTCCTCTCGAGCCCAGTTGAATCTGCCTGACAACCAGGTTAAATGATGCCGAACTCACCTCTCATCGCACGTTGCTTCAAGTCCCAAAGTGACATCTTCTCGTTATCCGGTAAGACTGCTATCTCACTATCGCTCAACTGGAGCACTCGACTCAGAAGTTCTCGCTGTCTGTTCTGTACTTCAGGATCCACGGAGGGTCCATGCGGTCCATTTCCGGACTGGTTTCCGCTATCTGCTTCGTTCTTCTGCGCTGCTAGTTGTGTCAAATCGTCCACTTTACTTATGCCGTTTGTCAGTAGTAACTCCGCTACAACAAAGCTGAGCTGTGGACACTCACGCAGCAATTCAGCTGCGTCTTCTGGATTCTCACGCGACCATTCTTGGAAGACCTTCAGTATGTGTAGTTGTTCTTCAGGAGACTTCTTAGCCAGCTCGCTTGAGATCATCATTGCTGGCGTGGTCATGTTGATGTTGACATCGATTCCCGATGGCAGCTCAGGAAACCTTAACTGTGCAGTCTCGTCAAACTGCTGGGATCCTTGACCGGCCTGCTGCTGCGAGGACTCAGACACTACGATATCAGAGCCAGAAGCGTATCCGCATTTCAGCAGTCTGGACCCGAATTGGTAACCGTTCAAGTTTCGCACAGCACTGGCACTTGACTCCAAGTCTCGGTACTCCACAAATGCATAACCCTTTGATTTCCCCGTCTGAGGATCGAACATCATCTTCAGGTTTGTTACAGGCCCCACATTGCTGCACAGGTCTAGAATTTGTTCCTCGGTCTGGTCGTAAGGAATAGACCCCAGATAAACGACTCTGGAAGGTGCATTGTTTTGGCTACCACTGTTAGAAGATCTGTTCATTAGCAGATTGGTGGCTTCAAAGTCCCTATTGCACTTTCTTGCAGTGCAACTTGCAAGAACAGTTCTTAGTTGTGAGTTTTTTCACTTTCGAAAGTGATGAACCTAGTAAAACATTCAACTTGAAGTCGAACTATACAGAGATAGATCGGTCTAGAAGAGCCCGTTGACTCATTATTGCACTGTGATGGACTCAAAAGAAGTGAGTGTTCAAGTCAAGAATCTCGAAAAGTCCAAGACGAACGATGAAGTGGTTCTACAGATACTACAAACACTAGATCGTGAAGTGGTCCCCACGGAAAAGCTACTCAGAGAGACTAAGGTGGGTGTTGAAGTGAACAAGTTCAAGAAGTCCACGAATCCAGAAATAGCTAAGTTGGTGAAGAAGATGATCTCTTCATGGAAAGAAGCTATCAACAAAAGTAAAAGAGCTAAACTACTACAACAACAGGCACCTCAACAGGATACACATAGTCCACAGCTCGCTGCAGAAGCTTCAAATGACCAGGAACCCAAGAGACAGGACAAGTTTGTTTCGACAAAACCAAGAAACAGCAGAAATGATGGAGTCAATACAAACATTCACAACCACAAGTTGCGTGATATGGTGATCAAAGCTCTCTACGATGCTCTAGCCAAGGATAGTGAACACCCACCCAAATCCATCCTACAAACCGTCAGGTCCATCGAAGATGAAATGAACAAATTGAACAACTGCGACGAAAAGGAAAAGGCCTACAAGGACAAGTACCGTATCATCTACTCCAACATTATCTCCAAGAACAATCCAGACCTCAAGCACAAAATCGCTGGTGGCGATATAACGCCGTTCTACCTAGTCAGTTGCGATCCCAAAGAACTAGCACCAGAGCATCTCAAGAAAAAGCTCGAAGAGATCGCTAAACAGAACCTCTTCAACGCACAAGGTGCCACAGTGCAGCGTTCTGTCACTGACAGATTCACCTGTGGGAAATGTAAGGAAAAGAAAGTGTCCTACTACCAATTACAGACAAGATCCGCAGATGAACCTCTCACGACCTTCTGTACCTGTGAAGTTTGTGGGAACAGGTGGAAATTCTCCTGATGTTCCATTCAACTATAAACGCTCCATGAATAGCCCAATAAATAGACTAAGCACAGCTTGTACTTCCAATGACTGCCCAAGACCTATTCCAGGTCAAATAAATGTGACAGACTGATCGTATGTGGTTGTTTTCAGCGACGCAAATTCTTGGCGAGGAACCACAGTTTTTTACTAATAGACTAATACTCTAAATTCTCAAAGAGAATAGACAGTGGGAGCTTGCAGGCCGGTCTGTGAGTATTTAAGTTGCTTGCAAATGTGTCACTGTAGCTTGGTCATTCATGATCCATAATATCATCAGGTCTGAACGGATTGTTTGAGTATGTCACTTCAAGTACTGGATTCTAATCAGAAAAATGTGGTCTATGAGAGTGTAGTGGCCAAAGGTAAGGATTCTGATACCGCTGTGGTCAGTGAATTGGCAGCCTCAAGTAATGAGACGGTGTTGGAAGAGAATGGCAAGATACGTGAGGACTTAAACCGTTCTTTAAGCCCTAGACACATCAATATGATCTCGGTTGCCGGAGTGATAGGCACTGGGTTATTCTTATCGACCGCAAAGTCTTTGCATGTGGGTGGTCCAGGATCACTATTCATTAATTACACAATTATGGGTGGAGTTGTGTATTTGACAATGCTTTGTCTTGGAGAGATGTCTACATTCATGCCCATAAGCGGTTCGTTCTGTTCATATGCAAAGAAGTTTGGCTGTGAATCGTTTGCATTTGCATTGATGTGTAACTACTGGTTCAATGACGCTGTCTCTGTGGCCAGTGATTTAACAGCGATGCAGATAGTGCTGGATTACTGGAAATCGTCAGAACATGACTTTCCGTACTGGGCAGCTTCTTTGATATTTTGGGTGGTTCTGCTGTTGCTGAATGTCATTCACGTCAAGGTGTATGGTGAGGCGGAGTATTGGTTGGCGCTTTTGAAGGTCATTGCCATTATAATCTTTTTTGTTCTGTCGATTGTTGTCAACGTTGGTCACAATCCTGAGCATCGTTACATTGGATTCACGAATTGGGCCATCGGAGAAGCTCCTTTCGTCAATGGGTTTAAAGGGTTCGTGACAATCTTTGTGAGTTCCAGTTTCTCATATGGTGGTACTGAGAGCATTACTTTAACAGCCGGAGAAGCTGTCAATCCTATACGTAATACACCAAAAGTCATCAAGACAGTCTTTTGGAGAATTTTGATCTTTTACGTCGCCACGATGTTCTTTATTGCTATGAACATTCCCTATGATTACCCAAATTTGAGCACAAAGTCGGTAATGACCTCTCCTTTTACAATAGTGTTCCAAATGGCAGGTTCCAAAGCTGCAGGGTCTTTCATGAATGCAGTTATCTTGACCAGTGTCATTAGTGCAGGGAACCATGCTCTCTTCGCTGGTAGCAGAGTGCTATTCAACATGGGTTTGGAGGGGTTTTTCTTTCCCAAGTGGGTGACCAAGACCAACAGATATCGCGCACCTTACGTTGCTGTATTGTTAACTTGGGCTGTCGGCGGTCTGTGTTTTGGCGCAAGTTTCATTGGCGCCGGGACCCTCTGGACTTGGCTCCAAAATATCGTGGGTGTATCTAACCAGATCGCCTGGTTATCTATCGCTGTCACTTCAATCAGATTTAGGAAAGGCTTGGAGAGGCAGGGCAAAACTTATCAGCTGAACTATCGAAACTGGACTTACCCCTATGGTCCATATTTTCTGGTCTTCTTCGTAACACTGATCATTCTTGTACAGGGATGGTCTGCATTCGACCCATGGAGTACAGCTAATTTCTTCTCCTACTACTTGGAATTATTCGTCTTCCCAACCTGCTGGCTACTGTGGTGGATCTACAAGAGGGATAGATTTCGGAAGCCTGAAGAGATGGATTTTGTGACTGATAGATACATTCAAACTGCAGAAGAGAATGAGCTAAACGAGATGCTCGATGACCTGCGAGGCTATCCAAAATATAGGCAGATAATTAGCGATTACTTTGTGTGATCTCGTGTATAAAAAATCTAGACAACGTATTAATGAGAATGCTTTAAGGTTTGAGTTTTGCTAAAACTACTTCATTAGGCTTGGTGGTGTGCGTCAACTTCCTTTTGTGTTGTTGTTCTCAAGTTATTAAGTTCCGTTGAAGTTCTTCTTTGATCTCAATGATTGTATCAACAACTCTGAAAAGAGACGGTGAAGATGTCGATGGTACGTCCAAGAGTAGTGAATAGTATTTTAAGGTCATCCAGAGTTATTTCTAGGTCAAATAGAGCTCTTTGGCTGGGCTACTCGACGAGATTTTACGCTCAATCATGGGATGGAAGAAAGCCTAACGAAAAGATAGATGCACATCTGAAGGTACAGAGACTTATGGATGACATCCATTCACATCCCAAAGTCATGGAGAAACTGCAAGTGGTCAGTGAGATTATGATTTCCAAAGGTTTGGCCAGTGAGAACGCCGCAAAACCTTTAGGACCTTGGCAAATGATCAAGATTCTAATGGATAAAGACTTGAAAGTTGCAATGAATGATTTTAAAGAGGAACTAGAGAAGGCGGGAATCAATCTAGGTCCAGATCAGCTGGGCCCACTGATGACTGTCCTTGGCATCGAAAAGAAGAAAGATGAATGAATCGAATCGAATCTTTTATCTATATATTATACTTGCATAATTCTGAAACATCTATTCAAGTGAAGTAATCCAACAAATCAATTTTGGTAACAATATGAATGGGGGTTAGGCCGTCAGTGATAACAGCCGAGGAGTTCTTTTCGAAAAATTGGTTCAAGTCCGATAGTTTCGATTCATTAGTAAACTCGACAAACTTCTTCTTACCGGACTTATTATCGTTGTAAGACGACACTTCATCGAAGTTGTTCAACTTCTTGAAGTCGAAATATATGCCTTCAATGCTGTCATCACGGGAAGTACCGTTAGAGATCTTCCTGAGTAGCTGAGATAAAGTAACAAGACCAGTCAACTTGTTGTCCTTAGACAAGACGGGTAGTTGATCGAATGCATTGTCCTTAAGAATCTTAATGACTTCAGCCACTGTGGCGGTCTCCTTCACGGAAACAACTGGCTTCAACTTCAAGTCCTTCACGGCAGCACCGTTGAAAGGGTCTTTCTTGGTAACAGTAGAAGCCTGTTTAACACGCGCTAGCACTTGGTCATCCCACAAGTCGTTCTTCTTCAACCATTCGTCGTCGACGAACTTAGTCAAATAAGATCTGATAGAATCAGGGAAGATAACCACGATGACATCCTTCTCGGTCAACTCTGGGTGATCTTCAACGTACTTGGTCAAAGCAGTGAATGCACTACCAGAAGAGCCACCCACCAGAACACCTTCGTTTGAAATAAGTTGACGAGCGTATTTGAAAGCTGGCTTATCTTCGGTCTTATACCAGACATCCACTAAAGATCTATCCAAGACGTTTGGAACGAAATCGTAACCAATACCCTCAACCTTGTAGCTTGGCACAGAGGTGTCGTTCAAAGACTGTGGTAGAGCCAGGATCGATCCCACTGGGTCAGCACCAACGATATCAATAGCATCATTTTGTTCCTTCAACCACTTGGCAATACCTGAGATGGTACCACCGGTACCAGCACCTGCCACAACAGCCTTCAAATCGTCGAACTTGCCCAAATTCTTCAGCTGGTCCTGAATCTCTCTACCTGTACCGTAATAATGAGCATCTGGGTTTTTTGGGTTGTTGTACTGGTCTAGAATAACAGCACCTGGGATCTCTTTCTCCAATCTTTGAGCCACACCGATGTGAGACTCTGGAGAGTCCCAAGCAGCCTCCGTTGGAGTACGAATAATCTCGGCTCCAAGAGCTTTCAACACAGACACCTTCTCGTTTGACATTTTTTCTGGCAAAGTGATAATAGTTCTGTAACCTTTGATAGCACCAATCAACGCTAGCCCAATACCGGTGTTACCAGATGTAGGTTCAATCAGAGTGGTTCTATCAGGATGTATGTCGCCAGTGTACTCAGCATACTCGATCATAGACTTGGCGATTCTGTCCTTGATAGAGCCACCTGGGTTGTAAAGCTCCAACTTGGCAAAAATTCTTGGTTTGATACCTAGTGCCTTTGGCAACTTCTTCAACTCAACCATTGGAGTGTTGCCAACCAGATCTATGACATCAGTTCTCGTATCGACAGCCATCTTGCAAACTCAAACTATTCGTTCCTCAGTCCTGATCCTCGATGTCAAGGTCTCGAAGAAGCAGGTCTACCTATCTATAACTGTTTAAGTAATAGCTATTACTGTTGATAGCGGTGGTCGTTAGTTATTAAGCTTCCATGTGCCACAGTAAAAAAAGAGCACGTGATAAGATATTGAAGATGCCTTACGCTATTAGAAGGGCAGACTTCTCTGGATCTGGAGCCGCTCGAAGGGCTCGACAAGGTTGCAGGACCGCTCTGGTGGCCGTAGACACCTTCGCCACCTTCTCTGGCTGATTGGCTGTATCTCTAGCGCCGCATGTTGAAGGACAACTGTGAAAAGTTGATCGACGTCGCCGTGCATTTTTGACATTGGTATCGTGATTGCCAATTTGCTTGGCCCAGTTATGAATTGTTATTTACATTGCGAGCGATTGAACATCTATTCGCTTAGCCAGTCCAGAAACTCTGGTGCCAGGTAGGTTATGATCAGACGCGCGCCTGCTCTTAGGAAACCTTGGTGAGACTCGAAAGCGATGGTCTTGAGATCGACAATTCCCTTCTCTGCTGCGGCGTGCAACATGGCGTACTCTCCAGAGACGTGGTATGCGCAGATGGGCAGATCTTTGCAGATTTCGCTGGCATCGCACATGATGTCGAGGTAAAAAGTCGAGGGTTTGACGATGATACCATCGGCACCCTCTGCGAGGTCTCTCTTGAGAGCTCTGCGAGCAAGGCCTCGACCGCCTGGTGGTAGCTGGTAGCATTTACGATCACCGTGGGAAGGTGCCGAGCAGGCAGCATCACGGAAGGGCCCGTACAGGTTTCCGCTGAATTTGGCAGCATAGGACATGACGAAAGTCTTGTGAGCCAGTCCGGCCTTGATAAGACCGCGCTTGATGTCCTTGATTCTGCCATCGATCATATCGCTGGGCGAGACACAGTGCGCTCCGGCCTTTGCGTAGTTGACAGCCACCGCTGCAATCCTTGAAACGCTCAGCTCACGGTTGATAGTACCGTCATCGTAGAGAACACCACAGTGGCCGTGAGATGTATATTCACATAGACATACGTCACACATGATGTATAGCTCCGGGAACTCACGTCTTAGCAACTTGATTCCCTGGATTACAGGTCCGTTAGGGTCATCTGCCGAGGTACCGATTGGATCCTTGGCACCTTCTTTCAACGGAACTCCAAAAAGGATCACCGATCTCAAACCTTTCGCGACAAGTGGCTTCAGGTAAGCAGCCAATTTGTTCACACCAAATCTCTTTATGTTAGGAAGAGATTCAATGGCAGTGCAATCGTCAGGATCATCAGAGATGAAAAGAGGGAAAATTAACATGTTTTTGACCAGTTGACGTTCATTTTGCCATTCTCTCAACAGAGGATGGTTGTAGCCTCCGGCTAGGATGGAAGAAATTTCAGTATTATCAACTTCTAGAAATTCAGCAGTGTGCATGGCTAAAAGGCTGCTGTTGAATGCTCACAGATCTACAGTTAGAGCACTGGCCGTCAACTTGGATGAAAGGTGCACTTAAAGAGCTAATTTTTATTCACTGTTAATGCCTTGCGTATCTTCGCCCACGAACAGATGGCTAGGTTGAAGACTACCTAGAGCTTTAAGACTAAGGATAGTTCATTGATGTCTCACAGGTGTGAGAATGAGCACCATGACCACCATGGTCATGGACACAATCATACGGCACCGATTCCTACCAATGCCGAGCAGTCTTTGTACTCGTTCATTGACACTGCTAAGATCATCTGCCTCAATGCAACGGCCCCAACAGCATCCGACCGAAATGAGTTATACAGGGGTTTCCTGAAGAACCAGGACTCAAGATTCAATTCTGGTTCTTACTTGCAAAGTGATGCTGACTGTCAATTGGTTGTTCATATACCTTTCACTGCTAACTGCAGATTATTCTCGCTGATTTTGAGGACCAATGCAAATGATTCGAGTGCCGAACTGAGCTCTCCTAAAAGTATCAAGCTCTTCAAGAACTTTAACCAAAGTGTAGATTTTGATACTCTGGAAGCTTCCAAAGAAGAGCTCAAGGTTGAGCACCCTGAAGATATCGGTCTGAAAGATACAGGCGACCTGGAGAATACTGACGAGAACACGTTTGTTGAGCACTATTTACCTCGACGGGTCTTCCAAAATTGTTCTTCTGTGACGCTGTTTATTGAAAACAACTGGTCTGGAGACGAAGACGATCATTGTAGGCTTTATTATTTGGAAATAAGAGGGGAATTTTCGGGACAGAAGGTATTGAACAATGGTGCTCCAATGCTTAATGTCTACGAGTCCGCACCTAACCCTGTAGACCATGAAAAATTGGAAGCTGAGCAGGATGAACTGGGAATCGGCATGTGAGCGAGCTAAATTCTCTATATGAGATTATACATCCATTAACTAAGTTGTTAGGTTTGACGGTTTGGAGATGAGATCAAGAGATTTGATCACGGGTATGCGTTTGTAGTTCTAGTTAGTTCTAATCAAAAAGCGGCGACTACTGCCTATTATAACGTTTGGTTTCTATACAGTGATCGTCGTTGTTCGAGCTACAGGAGGTGATATGTAGGGACCAGAAACCGAAGATCAGCATCCTCGAACGTGATGCCCTCTGGATATCTGTAAGTCTGTTACTGTTTTGCAAGACTTGATATGTTCTAGCCAGCCAGAATCAGATTGGACAGTCAGCTCAGACAATGTTGGAGAGTTGAATAAATCTATCACGCTAAATAGACACCCAGCTACGTGATTGAGGTTCGAGTGGCTTGGGATCTGTTTACTAGTATGGGCTTCTACGGTCTGTAAGGTCCTGATTCTCAAATAAACATGGTTGTTTGGCCGAGCGGTCTAAGGCGCCTGATTCAAGAGTCGGTTCGATTCTTGTGTGCAGCAAAACTGCGCACCTTGGAATTCTCAGGTATCGTAAGATGCAAGAGTTCGAATCTCTTAGCAACCATTATTTTTGCATTTCAGTTATCTGTAGATAGTCTTCTGGCCTCCCATATCCTCTCAAGTGGATGGATGAGTGCTGCCTTTTTTTTTTCTTGTATTCTATTTAACGGCGCTGCCGATTGGTAGACCCTGAGCTATAACTGGAACTGGCTCGCCCTCGTTATTGTATACGCATAAATACGTTTCATCAGTACCATTCTCATCTCGATAGATTATCTGGCCGTTTTCGCCAACTTGTAGTCTGGATGATATATCTTCCCATTCCTTTGGCTTAATCTTCCGGGTGGTTCGCTCTTCTGTAGGTTGATTATCTGATTTTAGAACCACACTCTTACCCACAAGGTCACTGTCAAAGTCAGCCACTGAACACAGACTTACTTTATCACTTATGGTGTCTTCACCACAGAGAAGCATACCTTCACTAACCTCTCCACGTAATTTACATTTCTTCATGTTATCGACCACCACGACAAGTCTGTTTTGTAATGACTCGCGAGGCAAATATTCACGAAGCCCGCTGCATATTTGCTTAGATGTACTCAATTGATGAAGTTCGACTTGTGAGACATACAACTTCTCTGAAGCTGGATGGAACTCCACCTTCTTTGTGAGACCAATCTTCAGATTCAACAGATCGAAATGGTAATTTCTCAGAGCAAGAGAACTAAATCCAGCTCTCGGGATCGAGCATAACTTCAATGACTTGATGAAACTTAAATTGTGTGTTCTGTGCATATCTTTTATCTTATATGACACGTTTTTAATGTGTCAATTGACTAGAGGTGAAAAATCAACGACGTTGAAATACTCGAACTCTGGCATCATAAAGTAACGCAAGTAAAAAGAATTATGAGGGACTACAAGCTGGTCGTTCTGGGTGCTGGTGGTGTTGGTAAGTCATGTCTCACCGTACAGTTTGTTCAAGGCGTTTATCTGGATACCTATGATCCTACCATTGAAGACTCTTATAGAAAGGCCATCGAAATTGATAACAAGATGTTTGACCTGGAAATTCTGGATACAGCTGGTGTTGCCCAGTTTACAGCAATGAGAGAGCTTTATATCAAGTCCGGTATGGGGTTTTTGTTGGTCTACTCGGTTACTGATCGTCAATCACTTAAGGAATTAATGGACCTTAGAGAGCAAGTCCTAAGAATCAAAGACATGAACCGCGTTCCTATGGTGTTAGTCGGCAACAAAGCAGATTTAACTGATGAGAGAGTCATCAGTGTCGAAGAGGGAATTGAAGTGAGTAGTAATTGGGGAAAGGTCCCATTTTATGAGACCAGTGCTCTTTTGAGAAGTAACGTTGACGAGGTTTTCGTCGATCTGGTGAGACAGATTATTAGAAACGAGCTGGAAGCCGTCAGCACACCGGCAACTCCAAAGGTTGACATCAAGAATGAAGCTGTCGCGCAACAAGCTAAAGCCGCCAGTGAGAAACACTCCACTACGAAGGACCAACAGCCTAAGCGGCAAGCGGAGAAGCCAACTGTCAGGAGTCCTACAAATGCTGCTTCGAGTCAGTCCAAGACCAAGAAGAAAAAGAAGAAAGGACCTTGCAAGATTTTATAGATACAACACGTTGAGTAATGGAGTTTAAGTAGCTGGGAATACCTAAGCATCCTAGGATTGTATTTTAAGTTGTGCTTCGGAGGTTGCATTCTCGTATGTTCAGGATGAACAAATTTGTAAAAATAAATGGACGCAACCGGAATCGAACCGATGACCTCTTCCTTGCAAGGGAAGCGCGCTACCAACTGCGCCATGTGCCCAATTGTTAGAATCTTGAACTATTTAATGAGTAATATCCTGCTTATTCTAATCATGCTTGATCTCCAATTCTTTAAGCACCTGGGTCTTAGGAGGCCACGTAGTCATTAATCTCCACTTCTCTTCAAAAGTTTCGTATACGTGAAAGCATTTTAACTACTAATCGGTGGTAATGACCTATGAATCATAGCTTTCTAATTTCAACATCATTGATTGACAATCTAACGCCTGTGGCTTCATACCCTGCGTCGTACCTAGCTCCCCTGTTTGGTGCATCTGGAGCTTAGTGCAAAACCTTTGATTGATATGAAATTAGCAATCAGGATACGGCTGTAGAGAAGGACCTCCTATTCATAATTAAAAACATGAGTTCCAAGAGCATGAGGAACTCAGCTTGAAAATCGATGGACTTTAAGCATTTTCTTATAGCTTATGTTATTTATTTCACCGAAGTTTAGAATATTAAGCCGAATTCACTTTTTGGGCAAGAAAACCATAAAACAAAAGATTTGATAAATAGTGCCCGTTTTTATTGATCATAGCATGCAAAATACGTATCTGATAAATAATTAATTACATTTAATTTAATGACCAGCATTATTGTCAGCTTCCGTTTTCCAGCTCCCCTTGAACATGTGCTTGACGAGAGCCATCTCGTCAGAGCTCGATTTGGCTTCCATTTGTTCAACGTCGGGTGAGAAACTAGTGATGGGTAAAACGACGATATCATCAACAACCACTGGCTTCGTCATCAAAGAGAAGAACTCCCATGGCACTACGTTACTAGACTGTAGCGATGCGGAGATCTTCTTGTAGAATTTTCTCGTGCTCTTAGAGTCCACTGGTTCGTTCATTGGAGCATCCAAATTCCCGTTGAGTAACATTACATCGGAATTTTGTTTGATCAGATTGTTTATGTACTCTAGAGTGATGTCAGAGAACAGACCCGGTCCTGTCCAATTCATAATATCCGTACCATCTACATTTGATTTCTTTTTAGCCACCTCATGAGGATAGGTTTCATTCAATCCCCTCTTGTCTCTGTAGTTCACGTTGTAGTCCCTAGCATGATGCTGATTGATCAAACTTTGAGTATTGGATTTAGTTGTCGACACACTACTCAACGTAGTTGCCGTGATGTTCAGAATGATCTCTCTCAGCACGGGATGACCAGGTTTGGCCTGGATGGTCCACTGGCAGAATTGAATTCGACGGGCGTACCAGTCAGCCCAATCGTGTCTATCCGGGTCCGCTTCAATACCAATGACAAATCCAGGCTCGTTGTATCCACCACGGGTTCCGGCACTATGCAACTGTCCCTGCGCTGGATTGTAGTTCTTGTAGGGGATTGGTGAGTTTTCATCTTTTAGATCGTTAAATTTCTGCTTATCCAGTGAAGGCCATGTTCCCAATGGTTTCAAGGGAACGGTGTCCATATCAGAATAGATTCCACCTCTTGCATAAAGCAGCAAATATCTCAGAAAATCTGCTTTCAGGATGTTCACCGGCATTTCCTTGAACGCCTTAACCACTAAAGGCACTTCTCCATACAGGTTTTCCAGTAAAGGCATAATGTGATCGTCAGGTACCAAAGAGTATTCAAACCCAGCAGAATTTGCACTCTCAGTCCAGTCCTTTTGGTATGATCTGAAAGCAGAGGGGAAGTCCATTGATTCAGCTCCCACTTTCCAAGTCTGCCATATTCGCCTAGGGATTGGAGATTGTGGATCGTACGGAAATGCATATGACAGCTGCTCCCGTAGGTCCCAACGACGACCGTTGTCTGGACTAAACTCTCTTAAATTTACGTCTTCAACATGTGATGTGGTAGGCAGCTCAACCTTACTGCCATAACTGAAAAATTTCCCGTACTTGGCATTCGAATAGTGCAGTATAACAATTGTGTACAGTATCACCACAAACGCAACCACCTGCTTAGCTCGTCTGTCAAACAGTAACCTTACCTTCGTCATATTGTCTTGTTCCCGTTGCTTCCTCATGGTAAGTTTCGTCGACCGTTTGCCTCAATGTCTTATACCACTTGTCCAACCAATCTTGGAGCCTGCCGCTGGCTTTATGAACATTCCCAGTAACCAGTGGCTTCTATCTCTGGCCCCAGGTCCAGCTGGTCGTCGCTAAACGCGAAGCGACAAGGCCGTTCCAGTACCGGATTCAGTAAAGAAAGGCCCTATCGAGTCTAGAACAGGACTTGAAAACCTCGAAAACCTCGAAAAGGCTCAAAAGAATGTTGAAGCCTCGTGAGATGCGAGTCGATCGATGGGATTACTAAATTGAGCTTTATTGCTTCAAATGGGCTAATTATATGACTGTCTTTACACACGTACAAACTTCACACCAACTTGACATTGTGCTCGCTGAGCTCCTTTTCCAGCCTCTGCATGGACTCAGGATCGCTGTTGATAGCTCTTGTGTAATCCTTGAGGATGTAGGTCTTGTACCCACGGTTGGCAGCCGAAATGGCCGTGTACTTGACGCAAAAATCGAGGGCGAGACCCACAACGTAGACATCGGTGATGTGGTGGGAGTCCAGGTAGCTGTTCAGCTCAGTTCTGTGGTAATTCCATATGTCGCTGAATGCAGAGTAATACTCTCTGTCGGAAAGATATCCCTTGTTGATGATCTTGATGTCTAGATTTTTCTGTTCTTCTGCAATTGGGTCTGCCAATTGACTGCCGTGGGTCTCCTGAACACAATGTACAGGCCATAGAGTACCCTCTTGCGTCGAGTTGTCGCCTGGGATAACAGACTTGTAAGTCACGGGAGAGAAGTCTGGTTTCTTGTGCGTCTTGGCAAAAGAGATGTGATCGTATGGATGCCAGTCTCTGGTCAAAATGACTCTGTGCCAGTTTTGCTTTGGGTCTTCCATCAATTCGACCACGGGCTTAACAATTTCATCGCCATGGGGTACGGCTAGAGAGCCTCCTGGTAAGAAGTCGTTTTGAATATCTACCACAATCAATGCTTTCACCGACATAGTTTTTAACTTTTTTGACGTCTTCCGGCTGACTTGTTCGAGTGTTCTTTAACCGGTAGCACTTTATATATGTTCTCTCGAAGCAACCCCTACCACAGCCAGTGGGACCATTGCAATATACTGACGGTTGCTACAAATACAGGTTGCCCAAGAATCTGGCCTATTTTTTGGCAGCTTACGACAAAATAACCCCCTTGTTCATGTTAAACGGCGTTCTTCGGGTCTGGGGAAGCTGCCACATGGCTACGAAAGCCTACCCTCAGGCAATTTCTCCGAAAAGTAGACTTTGGATCACCTGAACGGGGACCAGCTTCCAAAAGTCTCGTGATGGTTTGACCTCTGTTCGCATACGGGTCACGACGTATTTGAGAATATTCTGTGGAGGCCTGGTGTCACGATACTGGGGAACATGCCGTCCTGGAAATTGTATATTCCGAGTCAACAGAATTCAGATGAGGAACTTTAGAACCAGAACCATGTTAAACAATTTTTTCTGAATTTTCTGTCGTCAATTCTTCCATTCGAAGAGTAATTGAGTCCAGTTTTGATATTCTTTTCTCGAATTCGGGATATTTACGAAAGTCTGTCTCAAAATGAATGCCACATAGAATCTTGTTGCGCGTATTTCGAACCGGCTATGGCATGCTCTGGCATGCTCTGGCCGTGTTCTTGATTTTGAGTTTAATTTCCTGTAGTGATTTTTGAGTCCTCAGTAGCTTTGTAGGCGCGCCAGTAAATCAATCTCAATGAATACAAAAAAGATTAATAGTGGATGGAAAAAGCGTAGAGAAGCAGGCAGATGTCAAATCGATTGAGACCACTATGCATAACTGCCACAATTTTAGCATTATCTGGTGTAATTTATGCGGAACTGACGGGGATCCCAGGAGCTCAACATCCGCCAAACGCTCTGGTGGATGTCACGGGTAAAATCGACTATTCGGATCTGTCGATAGCATTGATCAACGACTTGGTGCTCATTGCACAAATATTTGTTACCTGCGTGCCGACCGGTGCATTGGCTCCTGTGGCTCCAAATTTCGTGAGAGTCTCGTGTATGTTCAATCTGCTGAGTGCTCTGTCGTTATTGGCATTAAGTATCCTCATCGGCTGGGATAAGATGGATGAAAGCGGAGCGTTCAAGCTACGGGTAAGGCAGATATTCGACAATTGGGCTGCACGTAATACTCGTTTCTCTCGCCGAGAAACAAGCTTCAATTCCGGGACTTTGTCTCACGTCAGACAGTTTGTCCATTCACTCGATCTCCATTTCGATGTATTCGTCAAAGACAGCCAGCAGAGACTCCTCTGTGCAGCGCTCGAGATGGGCAGCAGAACCGTCTTCCACCGACCAGGCTTTGTCCAGGAGATCTGTGTCACAAAGGCCGGCATTCGCAAGCTGGGGGAGAACAGGCTGTCCACGTTACCGTTGAAGACGGTAAAGAAAGTCGCCAGATTCTTGTTTCAGGGTGGATTACTCAAAGCTGCAGTGAGTCCACCTCTGTTTCTTTCCTCCTTGGTTCAAACCTACGGCAACCTGTCGCAAGAGGTGCAACAGAAGCTTTACCAAGTGACTACGGCTGTGAATCAGGAAACCTGGGATGGCCACGAGATGGGTTTCACGATCCATGAGGATCAGGTGCTCCTGATGACTTTCAGATACAACGTTCATAGACCGGGATGATGTTTTAGCTGAGACAGCTCTTTTCGTCGGCGGCATGTTGTGACAAGGGAGTTTCATATCACTTTAATACACAGATATATAAAGCTTTGAGGCAAACTATCTCGTCTCAAGACTCCAGGGCTTAGAATGACCTTCAAGACGATGACAAACAGCACCAAGGACCCAAGAGACGCGTTTGTTGAGTCGATTTTGGTCGCGTTGGCGAGAATATGCGATCTCGAGCCAGGGATAGATCAGCAGAAGCTGGTGTTCGAGACGTTGAATGCATTAAAGGTGCTGAATTGTGGTGATTTGGATGGTCGAGTTGAAAATGGTAGAGTTTGCAAGATCGATATCTTTACGCCGATTATCAGATGTAACGGGTTCAAGGCAAAGTGGGACACTGTCGCTGCGTTTCTGGCGATATTCTCAGTTCATCGTCAACTACAGCCCTTGATTACCGAAACAATCACATCGTGGTACCATTTGCTACCCTCCCAAGACTTTCCTTCGGGTCGCGACAACGATTCGGCTAGGCGCGGGTTCTACTCGGTGGTCTCTCAACTTGCGGAGATCAGCACTGTTGGATCTGAGGCTTTTGAATACCTTGAACTTGATCTGGGCCCCAGCTTGGTGTCTTCCTGGGCTCCTCGGTGGCTGGAGTGGGTACAGAAGGGCAAAAGAGCGCTGAGCGATGTTGATATGCTTGATGAAGCCGACGTGGATTTCTACATCGCCACACGCTGTGAAGAGCTTGTTGATCTTTACGTTCATCAGCAGGAAAAAGGGCCATTGTGGTATTTTGTTGACAGAATTTGTCTCAGAATGGCACAGTTTCAGGATTACATCCCCCACAGTTTTTACACGCTGATTGCTCAGTCTCTTACTCCTGGACAGTCAGATTTGACCGACCTATCGTTCGCTTTCCAGGTTGTTATGGAGGTTGTCGATCATCCAGAGTCGAACTTTTTTGAGACACCTCATTTGGCGCTTCTGTTGTCAAACGCGCTTAAGCAGATGGAAAAGGTTCCTTGTCACATCTTACATTCGACACTGAGTTGTCTGGCAAGCGTTCAAAGTTTGCCGGCGCTGCTAAACATGACTCAATATCTACTGGCAAAATTTTTGATCAATACCTGCGAAACTGTCAGGCTGATGAATATGAAATCGCAGATTGACGACAAGCCAGGCGATGGCAACTGGTACAAATCAAAAACAAGTCTATTCCAAATACCGCTATGGTTCGAAAAATCGATCCTGCCTCCAATCCCACCTATTTCAAGGTCAAGCTTTGTTTTCCAAGGGAAAAGTAAACAAGCAAAAGAGTCCTGCAGCTTGCAAAGGGTGACGGAATTGTTATTCAATTCACTAAAGTCAGTAGGCTTGATTAGTGGGAGAGTTTTACAAGAGTATCAGGCGTTAGGTATCAATCCTGTGCAAATAAACACTAATCTAGGTGAACTTCCCTCGGGTATAACTCACAGGTTAGAACAAAGTTTTCTGGAGCTATACTTCATTCCAATCGCCACGACTCTACTACTATCCCGCCAGCTAATCACAATCGATATAAAGCTGATTGATCAAGCAAAGGCACATGTTTTCAGTCGTCTGTTGCTTTTGTATTCGGTGAAAAACTGCGAAAAGCTTCTTCTGTTGCATGGGAGCAGCTGTTTATTCTACTTGATTGAGTTTGCAAACAAAATCTCGTTGGAAGATCTAGCACTGCAAAATATTAGCATTGACCTGTTAAACCATCTTTTCTTCCACAGTGAAAACAATTTTGTTAAACAGTTGTGCGAGGATAGCGTATTGGCCAAGCGTTCTCTACTCGAGTATATTTCGCTTTGGAATGATGGTACTGAAACCTATGAAAATTTCTTTGCACAAGTTTTCAAGAAACCACAACCAAATGTTGAGGCCAAGTTGACTACTCTTGATGATCTCATCATGCTGCTACCGGACAGCGAGGAGATTTTAGCAAAGAAATCGAGAGAAGTACTGTCAAAGGCTCAGACCAACAAACCAGCTGCGCCACATATCCCGCAAGAGAGAGAGTATGACCTCAGCTCAAACCAGCAGAACAAATTTGACCCATACACTGCAATGCCGTTCATTCCCGCCGAAAAACCTACTCGCAGCTTGGTTGTCAATGCGAATAACAAAGCTATCTCTCACGGATTTCCGTCCAACAACCTCGACAACCACAATTTTAATGCTATGAATGCTCAATATATTCTGACACCTAACATGCTAAACAACAGCCACGAGCTGTCTTTCACGGGAACAAATGAGTACATTACAAACGACCCCTCTGCGGAAAAGTTCAGTTTTGACTTGTCAAGTTCCAGCACTCAGTTGAGTGCGACACCAAGGACACCCAACCTTACAACTTCATCCTTGTTCAATAGCCCCTGGAACGATTCACCTGATATGCATTCAACCCCAACTATGTGTAACATGGTGAGCACCGGTAAGAACTACATTCTAGGAGGCCATAACCGCGTTAGGAATAATAGTAGGGCACAATCTATCCATATTGACAGTTTCGGCAATGAAAGTTATAGAATATGAAGTGCGCCTAGAACTTTTCACGCTCCTAATATGAGCTCTCTTTAGCCTACGTCAATGATATTGACTCGATGGCTGTTCCCGATTACATGCATTCTCAAAGCCACGAGCTTTCATAGCTCCAATGCTTTATAAAAACTCGCATATGCCAGGTAATCTTATGGAGCATTGCACCCGACAGGCGATCATTCAAAGGAGGTTTACGGGCTCACTGAGAAATATCTAGTTAACGTTGTCTGTTCCCATTCTACCTTTATTATCATTCAAGTTTTTTTAGCTGGGTAACGTTCTCTTGAAAAATTTTTGGACCGAAACTCATCTCATCGCATCTCATCTCAAGATGTAATAATACGTGAACTAAGTCATATAAACGATTACCTGCTTTTTTGAGGACATTATAGCGAAGCAACAATGGTGTTGAAATCAACATCTGCCAGTGACATATCTGTCTACCAGGTATCAGGAACCAATGTCGCCAGATCTTTACCTGACTGGATTGCAAAGAAACGTCGAAGAACGTTGAAAAATGATCTCGATTATCAAAACCGTGTAGAGCTCATTCAAGATTTCGAGTTTAGCGAGGCATCCAACAAAATCAAAGTAACTCCAGATGGAGAATTCGCCATGGCGACAGGTACATACAAGCCGCAAATTCATGTTTATGATTTTGCAAACCTTTCATTGAAATTCGAGAGGCACACAGACTCAGAAAATGTTGATTTTCTGATTCTTTCAGATGATTGGACAAAGAGTGTGCATTTACAAAACGATAGGAGTGTTCAGTTCCAAAACAAAGGCGGTTTACATTACACGACACGTATTCCCAAGTTTGGTAGAAGTCTTGCTTACAACAAGATCAACTGTGATCTGTATGTGGGAGCCAGTGGTGATGAGTTATACAGGTTGAATCTGGAACAAGGGAGATTTTTAAATCCCTTCAAGCTGGAGACTGAAGGTGTGAATCATGTATCGACAAATGATACGAACGGATTGATCGCAGTGGGTTCAGAAACCAACGTTGTTGAGTTCTGGGATCCAAGAGCAAGATCCCGTGTATCGAAGCTCTACCTGGAGAATCAATTCGACAGTGCATCCTTCCAAGTTACAGCAACTAGCTTCCGAGAAGATGGTTTGAACTTCGCATGTGGTACTTCCAACGGTTATTCATATTTATACGACTTGCGGTCTCAAGAGCCATCAATCGTGAAAGATCAAGGTTACGGTTTCGAGATCAAGAAAATAACCTGGCTAGACAATGTCGGCACCGATCACAAGATCATGACATGCGATAAGAGGATTGCAAAAATATGGGATAGGATAGACGGGAAGGCATATGCCTCGATGGAACCAAACGTGGATATTAACGACATAGAACATGTTCCTGGAACAGGCATGTTTTTCATGGCCAACGAGGGAATACCGATGCATACATATTACATTCCAAACCTTGGGCCTTCACCACGTTGGTGTTCATTCTTAGACTCGATCACAGAAGAACTAGAAGAAAAGCCAAGCGATTCGATTTACTCTAATTACAGATTCATTACCAAGGACGATCTGAAGAAATTGAACTTGACTCATCTAGTCGGTTCCAACGTTCTAAGGGCTTACATGCATGGTTTCTTCATCAATACTGAGTTGTACGATAAAGTTGCACTGATCGCCAACCCAACCGCTTACCAGGATGAGCGGGAGCGGGAAATTCGTCGTAGAATCGAGAAAGAAAGGGAATCCAGAATTAGGACATCTGGTGCCGTCAAGAAAACCAAGATCAAGATAAACAAATCGCTGGCCGACAGAATCTCTCAGAAACGTGGTGACTCGGCTGCTGAAAAAGTTCTTACTGATGATCGTTTCAAGGAAATGTTTGAAGACGAAGATTTCCAAGTCGATGAAGATGCATATGATTACAAGCAATTGAATCCAGTCAAATCCGCCAAGGAAACAGAGGAAGGTGCTGCCAAACGTATCAGAGCCTTAACGGCTGCCGAAGAGTCAGATGAGGAGAGAATTGCCATGAGAGAGAACCATGGCGTTGAGTCGTCTGGCGAAGAGGAGGGCAGTAGTGAGGATGAAATGGTTAAACGAGAACTCACGGAGCAAGAAGAAAGGAAGAGACAGAAACAACTGAAGGCCATTGAACGTAAAAAGCAGGAGAGACGTGACGCGGAGCAATTCATGAATGAAATGAGGGTTGGTTCAGCGGCTGACAACGACGTGGATAATAGCAAAATCTCCTTTGACCAACAGGTCCGCGAGATGCGTAGCGAAGAGAAGGGAAAGAAATCAAACGACGAGATCCTACGTCGCTCGCATCTAGGTGAGGCCGAACTGACATTTATCCCCGGCAAAACTTCCAAGAACAAGCCCAAGAAGAAGGTAAGAATAGCTGACGATGAGGATGGTAGCGATCAAGAAAGCTCGCGCGATCGCGGCAGAACAAAGCCTAGATTCGAAGGCAGGAGGCGTGCAAGTAAAAACGCCTTCCGTGGTATGTGAATACCACCTTTTGATGATGATCTCGTGGTCTCACCGGTTGATATGTACTAGCATTGTAATCATTTAGTCCATCTTAGTTAAGCTCAGATTTGATGGCCCATAATTACCCGCACTTTAGACTTAGAGAGCGCTTCTATAACAGGAGGAATATAGAGCGAACTGGAGCTGAAACTTGACCGACATTGGTAGACTTAGTCAGGATTTGGGCATCTAAGTATCACTAGCAACTCTAGATAGCTTCTCAGTACGATGGGGATCAAAAAATTTTTCAAGATCAAGCCTCCTGAGGAGGAAACTCCGGAGCAGAATAGAGAGACTCTTATGGAACTTGGTATTGCGACAAAGAATCCCAATAGGAAACGGAGAGAGAAGTTTGCAGCCTATGGAAAATTTGCCAGGGATCAGGAGCAAGATAGAGTGTTTGCACCGCCAGGGTATGAAAATTATGGGAAACCGCAAGATGAGGAAGACCTAAACAAGTCGGTGTTAGACAGTGAGAACACACCTGGATCTAGTATTCCTGGCCAGCCATCTGCAGATCCTTATAGTGTCTCCAGTGGTGGAGCGGATCCTTATGCAGTGAACATGAACAATACCTACGAAAGCGATCCGTATGCCAAGTTCCAGAACAAGAATTCTAATCACCAGGACTCACAGTGGTCCAATGGATACGGATCGCAGAAACCCGTGGACCTGTATGGAAGAGCGAACAACTATAAAAGTGCATACGATGGTTTGAATAGCTATAATGCAGCTGGAAACTCAGGGATAAGCTATGGTTCAGAACAAAACATGAACCCTTACCACGGATCCCAGTCCGGTAATACCAACCCGTACAGCAGCGGCAGAAGCGAGGGAGCATCTCCAAATTCTTATTCGCCTGGTAATCAACGCGCGACACCAAGTGCCAACGTCCGCAGCGAACCTCCAAGCGGCAAGCCAACACCAAATTCGAGTAATCCATACGCGAGCTTGGGCTCGGATGCTTATGGAAGTACCAGTGCTACTAATATCAATCCATATGCCAGAAAGAGAAACGACAGGTCGGCCGCTGCGCCAGCTAGGAGGATGAGAGCACCAAACGACAGCAATCTTAAGCCAGTAGCATCTATCGCAGGGACAGTTGATCTGAACAGTAGTCCGCTGGATGTCAATACCGTAAATGCAGGGCACGAAGGTGGAGAATTCAGCTTTGAAGACGACTCAGCTCCAATGAAAAACACACTGGCTGCTGAGGATCTAGACCTGAACGCAACGATTAACGAGGGAGAGCCTGGTGATGACTTGAACAACGCCTATGGTGGCCAGGAGTTACAGCAAACATATGAACAAGAACCACAATGGCAAATTGAGGAAGAAGAACAGGGCGGTGCAATGCAAGAAAGGTACGACGGGTACAACAATGATAGAAGCTTCAAGACATTTGAAGATGTTCAAAGGGAGGAGGAAGCCCGTCAACAACAGGAAGAGGACGAAGCCGTGGATGAAATCAAGCAAGAGATTCGTTTCACGAAACAAAGCTCCGTGGCCTCTACTCGTACCACTTTAAAGATGGCTCAGGACGCTGAGTTGTCAGGAATGAACACTCTGGGTATGCTCGGTCACCAAAGTGAAAAGTTGAACAATGTTGAAAGAAACTTAGACCTGTTGAAAGTACAAAACAAAATCGCAGACGACAAAGTGGCAGAACTGAAGAAGCTGAACCGGAGCATACTTGCGGTTCATGTCTCTAACCCCTTCAACTCCAAACGAAGACAAAGAGAACGTGAAGAAAAGATCAAGAATCGTAAAATCGAGGAAAAACTCATGCAAGAGCACACCAGTCAACAGTTGTCAAACTCTACTCAACGCATCGAAGGCGCGCTAAGAGGTAACGACCAGATCAATACTGTGAGAGAAAAGTACCAGAGGCAGCAAATCTTGGACCGGTCCAAGAAGTACCAATTTGAAAACGATGAGGAAGACGATATGATGGAGGTGGAAATAGACAGGAACCTGGATCAAATCCAACAAGTCAGCGGTCGTTTGAAAAAACTCGCTATCGCCACCGGTGACGAGCTAGACTCACAACAAAGTCGTGTAAGGAAGATTGAGGACAGCACAGACGACCTGGACATCAAGATCCACTTGAACACAACAAGGTTATCAGGAATAAGGTAATGCTAAATTTTTATCGTAATGTAATGCTACTCATGCTCGTATGTATAATCTAATCATAGATCTCCCAAAGTGATGTGTGAAGTATGTGATATGCCATCACTGTTTCTGGTTAAGCCATAGTTTATAGTTATTTTCAGGAATGTGATCAAAGATCATTTCATGTCTAGTCGTGAACGATCCTCGATTGCTCGATGACCGTGGGATGGCGATTGTGTTCGCAGACTCCATATTCATCAAGCTGTAAATACTAGCCTCGTCCTCATCGCCACCATGCGTACCCCCACTCTTGTTGTCCATCGGCAGCAACAACGGTGAAGTTATCAAAGAGTCCTCGTCCTCCAAGCTCGAAAAGCCCACTGCTTCCGAGCTGTCTAGCTTCCCACTAACCCGCGAATCCACCGAATCCAGACAAGCATGCAGCGAGTTCCTGTCCTTCAATCGGCAGCGTTCCGAACAGTACAATACCCTCTCACTATTACATGTATGTCTCTTATTACTGCATGCCAATTTCTGCTTGGTATTCGGAGACTGTTCTGGGATCAACTGATCGCATACTATACAATAATCATTGAACGCTGTCATCTATACTCCTCACTTTTGTCTCCAACTACCCGCAAGACCAGTGTATCCAGTAACCTCTACCTTTTAAATAGTTCTAGCTTCAGAGACTCTTCAAGCTCCATGTGGGTGTAGGAATTGAAATATATATAATAAGAATTACATACCCACATGCAAAAAGTTCCACTCACTGCGACTCAACAAGGACCAGAACCTGGGAGAAAATAATCGAATCACCCGTCTAGAATTAATTATGGCAATTAATTTACTATAGCTTACGAAGCCACATTGTCCGCACGCATCATCTCAATACCACGAAACGCCAACTCAGACAATGACAATATGGGATAATGATTAGCATGGAAACGACAACAATAGAACGGCTCTAATTAGCCTCAAACATTGATTAAATGACGCCCAAGGCCATTGGAAAATTTTTCACTTTTTTTTTCATTGTAAATGACATCGAACATTCTTGAACGATGACCTTCGCCTTGGTATGCATCCACGGTGGCAGCTGTGGATGTGGATTTAGGGCATCGCAGATGGCTGAAAAGGCGTCCCGAGGCAATTGGGATCAGTGAGTCACTCTGCACGCGGGTACCGTTGCGGTACGAGTCTTGATTGCTTGATTGCTTGATTGTAGAGAGGGCGAAGGTGAGGGTGTCGTTTGGACACATTGTTCTAGCCCGTGGGGAATTGTAGGGGCAGACTCCGGATGGGAGGCAGAGAGTTGGGGTCGCCATTGTCACGGTTTGTAGCTGCTGGCTGCGATGATGGTGGTGGAGACAGTAAGGGCGACGTGGGAGCTGTGACTACGGGAGTCTCAGCGCCCTGTCGTGAGTGCGACGTTTGTCTTTCGTGCTGTATGGCTAGAAGCTTGTCGTTAAGCTCTCTGGGAAAGTCGTTCGAGACCATCGGGTGCGGTTGCGCCAGAGTCATTGGGTGTATGCTGGTGGAACTTGTGGTCCTGCTTAGGCTGGAAGTTGGTGTAGAGGTCTTTGATTTCTTGCGGGCGTGGTCTTCGTCGTGTTCGTTGTCGTCGTCTGAGGCCGGCTCTCTTAGAGCGTAATCGTCGTCGTCGTACGCTTCATCTGCAGAATCCGAGTCAGAGTTGGGACTGCTGTTGATTCCGAACGATGTGCTTTGAGCATTGAGTAAATTGTTCAGTGATAGAGCCGATTTCGGCCTCTTCATGCCCTTGCGAAGACCTGCCCCAACGCTCACGGCGTGAAAATCTGTCAGCGATGCGGGGCGCGGTAAGATTATGTGCTTGTTGTTTCCACCTGGGTACGCCTGTGCCGTCTCTGGTGTATCCATGAAGCTGGGAGCCGTCATAGTCACTGGGGTCATTACTTGTAGTGAGGATAACGCACTCAGCCGCACGCGGCTGCTATTGTTCGACAGTGATGATGGTTGGGATACCGGTTGTGCGACCACACTCTTCTGCGGTGGAGATGGTGATTGCGATGGCGAGGCGATACCGCCATTCTCGCCGATCTCGAATCTTGCAAAAGGTTTCCTCGATTCTCCAGGTACAATTTTCTTCTTCCTACCTCTCTTGGCCCTCGGATGTGGGTTCGTATGAATCCTACGATGCCTTGTTAGCTCGTCACTTCGACTAAACCTTTTCGAGCAGTTTGGGAAATCACAAGCGTGTGGCTTTTCCCCCGTATGCGTTCTCATATGTCTCGTCTGGTGCTCCAGCCGGCGAAACGCCCTCTGACAGATAGGACAAACGTGTGGTCTGGGAGCATCCTTGCCTGATTTCCGGCCCTTCTTGGTCTCATTATTGGTAGTTTTTTCGACCCTGGTATCGCCGCCAATGCCGCTCTCCTGCGGCTCTTTATCCTGAGCTGATTCCTGTAACCTTACCTCCGCCATTCACTGACAATATGAATGATACCTAAGTCCCAGTAAGAACCCTCGAACAGCCGTACCTAGCTCTATCTCTCGAGACTATCTTCTTAGTCTACTTCCCCGGTTTAGCTTACGTTTTTTCACATTTAGTCACTTACTACGACTTGGTTGAGATTCACTATATAAATGAAGATCCTGAAGTATCTGACACCTGACAGTCAGAGCCAGCTTTGGGCATGCACTTAGACTGCTGTGGTTCCTATGGCGAGGTATGCTTCAACTTTAATGGCTCAAAATTTGTTTAGGAACGGCGCTACCAAACATCTGTAACCCGGCCAACCTGCCACTATTTAAGGCAAAAACCCCATGCTGGGCGGCTAAATTTTAGTGCACTTTCCATCACAGGAAAGTGCATCATGGCAGCCAAAAAAGCGGCTAAAACGGTCCAGGCAAAGGGTTCTGAAGCAGAGGATTTGATTGAAGAGTACCTGGTCTCACAGTACAAGCCGTTTGCGATCAACGATATAGTGCAGAATTTGCACAACAAGGTCGGAAAGACGGCGGCAGTGAAGGCTTTAGAGAGCTTGGCGAGTACTGGAAGAATCACAACCAAGACGTTTGGCAAGATAGTCATTTACGCGTGTCCTGAACAGGAACTGGTGCTCCCGGACGGAGTCGATGAATCACAATACACACCCGAGGCGCTGAGCCAGTGGAGAAGTGAATTGGCAGAGGTAGAGAAGGACAGAGCTGCCGCTCAGGACGAGCTCGACCGGGTTTTGAAAGAGCCGGCCAATGATGAGTTGCAGGACTTAATCGAGGAAAACAAGGAGGCTGTGGAACGATTGCAGAAAAGTTTAGAAGAGTTGCAAACAAATTGGGAACCCGCAGATGAGCTTGTGATCAAAGAGTTGGCCACAGCAGAGAGCAGGATGGACAAGGAGATTACCATGAGGACACGGATGTTGAAAAATCTGATCTCCCTGGTAAAGGAGACAATTCGACCTTCCGATATGGCCGAGTTTCTGGTATGTACTAGTGGATTGCCGAGCTGAGATACTGTACAGCCCATACTAACTAGACTATGATAAACAGGAAGATATTGGTTGCGAGGAGATCAAAACGTGAGCCGCTTTGATGTCACGGATTACGAGGTGACCGTTCTTTGCCGTAGCTTTAGATAGTCCACATGGGGATATCCGGAGTGTTCTTGGCATCGATAACATGCTGGAGGGTACCCATGGTTAGATATCACGATCTTCTTGATAGTGATAACAGATGTCATTGAAGTGATATAAATGGAGGTTATTGACACTTCAATTTGGATCTGGCCATCGAGGTCTGGCAAGGGATTCATCATAAAACCAAAACGCAGCATATCATGTCTTACTCCTATCTAACTGATTCCACCTATGGTAAGGACAATGTCAAATTCCTAAAAGTGAAGAAGGATAAATCAAACCCAAAATGCCATGAAGTTATGGAAGCAACTGTCAAGGTTTTGTTAAAGGGTGATTTTGATGTCTCTTATACTGAAGCTGATAACGCACCAATTGTTCCCACTGATACCGTCAAGAACACAATTTTGATCTTAGCCAAACAGTACGATACCTGGCCCACCGAGAAATTTGCTGCTAAACTAGCTTTACATTTTACTGGCAAGTACAGTCACGTTTCTGGAGTAACGGTTGAGATCTACCAGGATCGCTGGGTCAAGTATGATGTTGATGGGAAAGAGAGTCTTCACTCTTTTATTCATCAAGGTCCTGAGAAGAAGATTGTTTTCTTGGATTACGATAAGAAGAATGGCCCTAACAGGTACTTCATGACCACTAGTATCAAGGATTTGACTGTTCTGAAGTCTACCAATTCAATGTTTTACGGTTACAACAAATGTGAGTACACGACCTTGAAGCCAACCACCGATCGTGTCCTGTCTACGGATATTTTTGCTTTATGGGAATGGAATTGTTCTAAAGTGGGTTGCTTGAAATCAATTGCATCTGGTGCCAAGGACTCTATCTTCGACTTTGTCTATAAGTCGGCTCGTGATATTACTCTGGATATTTTTGCTAAGGAAAACTCGCCATCCGTGCAGGCCACGATGTTCAACATGGCTACCGCCATTTTGAAGAAGGCTCCTCAAGTTTCTCATGTGACGTATGAACTGCCCAACAAGCACTACTTTCTCTACGACTTTAAGTGGTTTAAGGGACTGGAAAATGACAATGAGTTGTTCTATCCATCGCCACATCCAAATGGTCTAATCAAGTGTAGAGTGGGCCGCAATGCCGCTAAGTTATAGTGCTTTTGAGTCTTTGACAGACCGCGCTTTTCTTTATTGTAAAACATTCAAGTTGTTGATGCTATAGCTTATATACAGGAAGATGAATAAAAAGATCACATCAATCCATTGAACCACTTTTGACCCTTTGTATGCTTTTGCTTTGCAAAGTTCGGATTGGTTGGGTTAGTCTTGATGAAATCACTTGGTTTACCTGACTTATATCGTATCTTAGCATCGTGCGCCAGAGTCTTGAGCATCTTAGGGCCGATGTTAAACCCCCATTTCTGCAAGATCCTGACCGTAGCAGGGGTGATAGCAGCTGTCAAAGGCAGTCTTACAACGATCAAACTTTTGTGAATACCGTAGGCGATTAAAAATTCAGCAAGTAGAGTGCTCTGTTTGAAATTTTCCCACCACGACTGCTGGTCTAGCTTTCCGGTTCTTTCTTGTTCCTCTTTAAAAGCCAAGCGTTCCCTGACTCCTTTCACAACATCTTCCTCCGCAATACCATATCCAAACACATGCTTGATCCTGTTCATATACACCTTAATCTTTTCCTCACCTAACGAATGAACCATCAGGAAACATAATGGCAGGTCGAGGGCGGTCAGAGCCAGGTAGACACCCAAAGCTGAGTATCCGTACAATTGCATCAAACCTTTGATTCCCTTGGGCTTGGGAGCAGCCTGAGTAGAGTTCAATCTACGAAATGGCATGTTGAATGCCCTCGATTGGGCCTGCAGAACTGACCGGCTTAGCCCTATAGGCATCCATCTAAGCCTGAAAAGCCTGCTCTTGAACATCTCACGAATAGCAATGATTGAATAGGCCAATTCTGAACCCAGCTGAAGGGATCTCTCGATGTTAACCTGATTCTTGACTAACTAAACGACCAAAGCTGCTAGTCACTGGCACCGGGTAAAAATGGACGACAGTAAAGATTATTAAGCCTATTTACTGACATTTGGTCAAGAAAGCTCGGTATTGGTGGTCCAAATGTTCTTAAGTCGAATCCAATCTGCCTAAAATATACGACATTTATAGGTTGGCTTCATTTACTTGAAAACTGGTATAGTCGTTGTACCGACCGGGGAAGCCGATGTGGTAGACTCATCGCATCTGCTCACCCAAGTGACTGACTTGTAGTATTCTAGTACACCAATTTGGGTGAACCCGTCAGAGACTATCGTCGTGGTGCTTGTTGAATAAGGCGTCGTGTCGACCGTTGCAGCCGTCGGGACCATCTCACAGCTCTTGTCGCTCGAAGCGACAGAGAAACCAAGTAAAACCCAAAACCAAATTGATACCATCGCTGTTGGGAATATGGTTCATAACTCTGTCATTTGGATTCCTTGAAGCTTCGCTACAGCTAACTTATATACGCACACCACAAGTCAAACAGTGGTCTCAGACGATAGAGATGAAACCCATCGATTCGATGTCAAGCTACTACGAGCCGCATTCAGCAAGAGCTTGTTTCGAGTTGCTTGTCTGATTGTCGTTGTTCTGACCAAAATGGGCCATCTTAATGGTCTTCGCTAAGACAGAAAACCATTAAAGCCATACAATCAACCTAGATGAAACAGTGCAAGAAGCAGGCCAGTCATGGGGAACTAGTAGTCAATTGATAGGTAGTATTTTTACACAGATCTAAAAGGCAAAAAACTAGTTATATACCACCGATTGCTAATTAAATGAAAAGATTTAGGTCTTGAAAGTGGGATAAAATTCTTAACGAGAAGTAGCAGCAACCTTTTGGAAAGAACCCTTAGCCTGTTGCTTGGAGATCTTGGAACCACCGGCAGCAGCCAACTTAGCCTTGTCAGCCTTTCTAGCGGCCTTGTCGGCCTTCTTCTTCTCCTTGTCGGCCTTCTTTTTCTCCTCTCTTTGAGCCTTTCTGACATCTGGTCTGACAGATCTTCTCTCTTTGATCAATTCCAAAGAAGCACCAACGATTGGTCTTTGAGCCTTGACAGTCTTTCTAGATCTCTTCTTAGCGACTTCCTCGGTGATACCCTTCTTGTGGTGTCTTCTGTACAAGACGGTCCAAGCGATTCTTCTTGGGTTCTTTCTCTGCTTGAACAAAGAAGCAGACTTGGAGTTTTGGAATCTGAAGATCTTGGAGTCACCACGGACAAACAAAGTACCTCTACCTGGGTAGATCTTGGCACCGGAAAAGGAATCAACTTCAACCTTCATTATTGAATTTCTGCAAACTTGTTAGTATCAACGCTATATTATCGATCGTTTCCACATTTCAATCTTTCCACATACCTTTCAAGTCGTTGCTTGGTCACTTCCTAGTTGCCAAACAGCGTAATTCCAATTGGTTTCGACATATACCATCTATCGATAAGTTGCATGTTGCTCTGCTGGCTCAGTATCGCTAGCTCGACAGGCTCTACCACTAGGTCTTGGTGGAAGCTACGCTCGGTCCTTCCAGGAGCTAGGCGGCCTGGTGGCAAGACCCGCCTACACCGCTCCGTCTAGCACGCATTCAAACTCAGCCCGGACCTAGCGAGGATGGGTCTAATTCTTCCGCCTAGCGCTCGTCGCGAAAGTCGCAAAAAGAATGAAAAAAACAAAGCGACGCAAAGAACGTGGATTTTCGGAAACTCAAGGTGCGGTGCAGGGCTTTTTTTCAGTAACAGTCGCACGACTTGGTATAACGCAACTAAAATTTTTCAAAGACATACACTCGAGCAAGAGCCTCTGGTTCTTCAATACTTATCATCAACACTCATCTCTTGTACCTTTCGTTATTTATCTTGTTTCCAGATTGACAAGTCAAGACCGGAGTGTTTAGCTAACAAAATATTCAAACAACTACACAGAGATGGTCAGTATAATGATTATTCTTTAGCCTTTCAATGAGAAATTGCGAGACTCATCAGCGAGCCGGTGATGCCTGTTGGCTGGTGCTGATTGAATAGCGTATGATTTTTCGTGCCTGGTTGGTGCCCAAGACGCCCATACTAACAATCTACTCGTATACTAGGCCCCAGTTAAGTCCCAAGAATCCATTAACCAGAAATTGGCTTTGGTTGTCAAGTCTGGTAAGTACACCCTTGGTTACAAGTCTACCGTCAAGGCTTTGAGACAAGGTAAGTCCAAGTTGATCATCATCGCTGCCAACACCCCAGTGTTGAGAAAGTCTGAGTTGGAATACTACGCCATGTTGTCCAAGACCAAGGTCTACTACTTCCAAGGTGGTAACAACGAATTGGGTACCGCTGTCGGTAAGTTGTTCAGAGTTGGTGTCGTCACTATCTTGGACGCCGGTGACTCTGATATCTTGACCGCTTTGGCTTAAGTACAGTGTGTTTAATAGTTGTAGAATGTAATTGAACGCTGTATCGGATGCTAACTCATCGCCTTCTATAGTGATCTACGCTTAGCTTCGGGATTGATAAAGGCGCGGGCATGTTGAAGATCAATGTATCTCGAATGTGAAGATTAAGAAGGAAGCAAAGACATAGGAGAGTGTCTTCAACATGAAACGGAGGTACTCTGATGATGAACCCAGGCATGGTTCGGGGGTATCTTTATCGAGTTTGTTGGAGTTGTTAGATCCCATTGCTTCCAATGTTACGTCCAGTTACCAACGTAATCACTATTTTGCAAGAGCCAAGAAACATTTAAAGAGCTTAGACCCTGTGGATAAGAGAGTTCAATTGGATGAGTGGAAAGTTAAGGTTTTGAAACGGGTCAAAGCTTTAGATCAACCTTTACATGCCATCTTCTTCAAAGATGACTCCAAACTAAGTAAACTGTTTTATCCGTTCACGCTGTTTAACATTTTCCTGGTTGGATTGATGATGGGCAAATTCCCAGAATGGTTTCACGTTTACTACACAGCTCTTTTTGTCCTGTTGATGCCAATTCGGTTTTACACGTATTACAAGACAAATAATCATTACTACTTGGCGGATCTATGTTATTTTGTCAATTTCCTTTGTATGTTGTTCATTTGGTGTTTTCCAGAGTCGGTTCACCTTTATCAAACATGCTTTGCCCTTACATTTGGCTCTTTGAGTTTTGCAGTGATTACGTGGAGGAATTCGTTAGTCATTCATTCACTGGATAAAACAACGTCTTGTTTTATTCACATCATGCCTACGTGGACGATGTACATTATTCATCATGGTATTCCGGAATCGCTCAAACTTGACAGATTCCCAGCGGCATCTATGCCTGCGTCCAAATCTTGGGACTTGAAGAGAAACATCGTTTGGACCTCGTTCTACTATTTGACTTGGCAATCGCTGTACCACTATTTTATTACTTTGAAAAAATCTAAGAAGATCAAAGCAGGTGAAAGGATGACTAGCTTCGAGTACTTGACCACTCATCAATTTAAGGATTTCTGGGTTGTGAAACTATCACAGCCTTGGCCCATGATCATTTATACTGTGGCACAATATTTCTACCAGTTATCCACGATGTTACTATGCGGTATATGGTTCCACTACAGGATTGCCGCTTCTGCGTTTCTGACATTGATATTCCTCTGTGCAGCACACAATGGTGCCACATACTATATCGATATTTATGGGAAGAGGTTCGAGAAAGAAGTTGATAAACTGCGCAATGAAGTTATGAATTTACAACAGCAGTTAAGGACGTCATCTACCAACACTTCAGTTGCCGAAATTGGAAATGTCGCAAATGGTGTGAGCACCGCAGATTATTCGGAGAGAGAGAGTATAAACTCTATGAAAAGTCTGTGATGAATGCTACTAGTGTGGGGCCGAGTGTGGCACTAATGTTATTTACAAGATGCTTTATGTATCGCACAGGCGTTAAAATCTGAGCTCCTCCATCTTCTCCTCTATCTTGGCAATTGGCGATTTCTTATTAACAATTTCCAGCAGTATTTTAACACTTTTTTCATCTTCAATCTCCACTAATCCAGCATGGAGAGTTTTGACCATTTGGTAAGTCCAGTTTATGTACCTCTTTGATGTCATGATAATTCCTAGAGCGTCCTCTAACATACCTTGCTTAGCAAAGAAATTCACCATTAGTGCGGCGAATTCGCTGTCGCGTTTAGTTCTCTCTCCGCTACTCAAACTGGTAAAAGCTGCCGTCTTTCTGAACTTACCACGATCCGTCCAGGCCTTGGTGGATAGTTCGACATCATCAAAGGCGATGGCAGCCTTTAACAGAAGCTCATATGTCGCACAATTGGCTAGAATTTTGTGCCTCAAGGATGCAAGGTAAGGTAGTGAACTCTCAATTCTACTACGATGCGAAGAAACTTGCTTTTCGGTTTCGTCGCCACGAAGCTCATTATTATGCCCTATTGCTAGACCATCAGCATAGATCTGTTCAGCCACAGAATCAAACTCGTGTTGCTGAAAGCAGAAGGTGTTTACCCTTAGCAGGAATTCTTTCTTGTCCTTCATTTTAATTGGTATCGTCAGGAATGAAGTCAAAGAAACGGGATTGAATGACGAATAGTTCACAGTGTTGGCCTTCCAGGTTGCGACCATCTGTATTATATTAAATCGGAATTCGTCTAGGCTCTTCGCCTCTAGGCGCATTTTTTCTATAGTCTTTTCAGATAAGCCTTCAGGCTGCTCTCGAAGATTGAACGTTCCACCGTACTCCAGGTTGAACTGCCAAAGTGCTCGTGATTCGGACAGAATCTGCCAAGGTTCAGTCATGTCAATGATTGGAAGCATAGGTAATCTCGCATTTATTCCATGTTCTTCGTCTTGTCTGCCAGAATAATCTACACTGTTCATGATGTTCCTTCTTAGCTTTATGCCCTTCTCATATCCCATCAATAGTGGCAATGAGCCCTTTTCGAACCTGGAGTATGCAAGCAAAAGATAATTGAAATGAATGGGATCTAGGGCATATCGCCAGGCATTTTCGACCATTCTTCCAGGGCTCTTTGTTCGTAGTTGCTTGTATTTCTGACTTGTGTACCGATAATACAGCGCTCTGGCGAGCCCTACGTCGCCATCATAAGCGGCCAGTGCCATCATGGCCTCCGACGTATGGTGGAAGGGAGTTTCCGTATGGTTGCTACGAAATCTATCTTCAATCTCGTGAATGTACTTCCATCCTAGCAACCGGAGTGATTCAGCTTTATTTTCACTTGTTACTGGATCGGCACTAGCTCTTGCCAAGGTTTTAGCAAGAATATTGAGGGTTAGCGCCGTTGGTTCTAATTTCCTGTCTATCATTTCCTGATAAAGGTCAATTGCTCTTGCGTAGTCTCTTTCCTTGTTGCACAGATGAAGAACAGAGTTATATGTAACTACATCTGGCTCGTGACTCTTCGAAAGAAACTTCATGGTGTCGAAGGCATCCCATGCTTGTTTTCCCAAATCCATCTTGGTATAAAACTGGATAATGGTTGTGTAATTCTCTCTGTTGGGAGTTATACCGTAGTCATCTTTGAATTTAGCCAGGAAGTAGTTCATACTTTCGAAACTTAACGCTTGGCTTGAATATCGTATGCATGAATTGAGAATGAATTGAGACATTTTAGCTTTTGCGGAACTAGTCGACACTAGTTTCCTCGAATTATCGTATCTATTCAGCAGTTCCTTCATTTTCTCAATCACTTTGTCGTTATGCTGTTTGGGCTTCAAACTGGCCAAGTTCTGGAATATGCACTCATACATCGCGGTGGTATACCTAGCTGAGTCGCCGTCAAGCCTCTCAAGGAGCATCTCATCTAGTTTTTGAATGCTGTCAAAGGAAAGCCGATTAGCTCTTCGTACTAACCAATTTTTCAGCTCCGTCATCGGTATATCCTTTAATCTGTGCTCCAAACCGTGCAACTTGTTTATAATCGCATTCCAGTTCTGGTTTGACTTGTCAATCAATGAAGTTATCACAAAATTGTCGTCATTTATTCTCTCTCTTAAAGCTTGCGGTATCAGTTTCTTCGGTGTCCTGGCCTCTGTGGCAGCAATTATCCTGGAGAGATCATTGTTCGCCATCAGCAACAAAGGAGCCCGTTGACTCGACATCAGGTCATCAAATATTGCCTTCGTATCTTCGGAGTTTATCCCATTGCTGGTTTCCTGCTGTATTTTATTCCGACTGTCAGCATTTTTCATCTGTTCTCTTAAATTTCTGGTAAATTCTTGCAGTTGTTTGAGTTTAAATTGCACAGTCTTGGAATCCGTAGCACTTAGGCCTTCCAAACTCAAGTCATCCAATGAAACATCCTTGATCTTTCGTCTTCGTCTATTACCGGAGGCTCGCGATGGTATTATAGCCGTCCTTTTACATATGAGAAAGGTTTCCTGAACTTTTCTAAAAGCTATGCATCTACTTCGAACCTGAAATCTCAACATTCTAAGCATCTATTGAAGCCCGAAGAAGCTCAATTGGCTACTTTTAGCTATGCTTTCAGTTTGTCCTTCTCATAGTGAAATTTTCCCATGATGATCTGCAAGCTCATCGCAGGAAAATTTTTCAATAAAACACCATCTACACACTTAAACCAGAAAGATGAGCTTGATTCAAAGCATCTAACAGTGTTCCTGAAGCCCTACGATGAGTGCCAAGGTTGAGGAAAGCAATAAGGAAGATTCGGTCAAAAGCAAGGGTGCCCCAGTAAGTGGTAGAGCCTGGAAGCATGAGAAAGATCAATTCAGAGTGAAAAGCAGAGTGGTCAAGAACAAGAAGTTGAGCTCATGGCAATTGAGAGAGCAGAAAAGGCTTGAGGACAAACAGTTCAAAGAACGCATGAAGAGCTTGAAAGACGAAAAAGATGAAGAACGTAAGAGAAAGATTCAAGCTTTGAAAGAGAGAAGAGAGAAAAAGGCTGAAGAAGAGAGGTACCAGCTGCTGGCAGCCAAGATGCATGCAAAGAAAGTTGAGAGGATGAGAAGAAGAGAAAAGAGAAACAAAGCCTTGAAAGAACGTTAGGACTAGGCAATTCAATGCTACGAGCAATTATGTATATTATAGTTAACGGAAGGTTGTAATAGAGTGAATGCAGTAAAAATGGTGATCTTTGGATCTATCTGAAAGAGATTTACCATAGAAAGTGTTATATTCAAGGTCTGAAAAAATAAATGCGAATTCTGTGGATCGAACACAGGACCTCCAGATTACTTGACCGAAGTTGTTCTTCAGTCTGGCGCTCTCCCAACTGAGCTAAATCCGCTCATTAATTTGATGTTTCATTTAGACTTTGCAAGGACCATGGGCTAGTAGGCAGTGGGTTATCATGAACCAGACCACAAGAGTTGACACCATTGATAAAATTGGCTGCAAATCAGTAAGAGGAGCACTTTGGTAATCTTAGGTCTCTTTTCGTTTTTTGCTCAGCACATTGTCCTTACCAATGAAGGCTCTAGTCGGGTCGTCCTCTTCAGCGTCTTGTTGATTGAATGGACAAATACGTAAAGCTTGCTAGCAAGTTCGATGGGTATCTGCTTTAGATTCGAATACTGGTCGCTTAATCTCGGTGGTGATTCCCTCTGCAAATTCAGTCGTTGTGATAAATCAAGCTCATCCTAGTAAGCATCGTGGATCAAATCTAGAAGTCTCAGTGAGTAATGGAAGCGGGAAGTCAGCCTGCAAAGAAGCAGGGCCACCTGCTAGAACTCATTGACGAGGACGTCCAATCTGTCAATGCGATAGAAACAAGAGTCAAGATGACCAGGTTCGCTGAAGGATCTGGAGATGAGGAATCCGTTGCGAAGAGACAGAAAAGGGCTACGACTCAAGTGGAACATGGAATATTGGAGGATGTGAGTCCAGAAGAGTTCAGACAGTACCATAAGGCCAAGGACAGAGTACGAGAGTTTTACAAGGAACAACATGAGATGCAAACCATGGCCTACAACCTACAGGCAAGGATTAACTACAAGACAAAGGTTCGAGCCAAGATGACAGTATGGGATGCCCTGTTCAAGCTGAGTAAGCTGATAGACGAGTCTGATCCTGATACAGAGCTCTCACAAATCGAGCATGCCATCCAGACGGCTGAAGCTATAAGGCAAGATAACAAACCCAGATGGATGCAACTAGTTGGGCTGATTCATGATCTCGGGAAAATTCTATATTTCTTCGATAGTGAAGGTCAGTGGGATGTGGTGGGTGACACATTTCCTGTAGGTTGCAAATTTGTGGATGACATTATCTTTAGCGAATTCTTCGAAGGGAATCCTGATAATTCGCACCCCATCTATTCGAGTAAATTTGGCATATACGAACCTAATTGTGGATTGAGCTCCACTCTAATATCGTGGGGCCATGATGAATACATGTATTATATTGCGAAGAGTCAATCAACTTTGAATGAGAAGGCTTTAGCAATGATACGATATCATTCCTTCTACCCCTGGCATCGCGAGGGAGCTTATCGGTATTTAATGAAGGAAGAAGACTACGAATTACTCAAAGCTGTTCAAGAATTTAACAAGTATGATCTTTATTCGAAGAGCCTGAAAAAATACGACATTGAAAAGCTGAAGCCGTACTATCTCGAATTGATCGATGAGTTCTTTCCAAATAAATTTGTAGAATTCTAACAAAACCTGTGTCAGTTTAGGACATACAATTACAAAACATCTCTAATATTTTACATTAACCCATTTAACCCAATAAAATCCTTGAATATCAGTCTTAGCCCAGGAGAGTTTCACAACCGAAAGATTGTTCAATACCATATGGTCCAGGATTTTTCCATACGTCGTTGAAGTATGATAATATTGTAACTTGACCGTTCAACTCTTTCAAAATTGATTCGATGGCCAACTTCTGATTGGCCGCGGATGGGATATTCTTACCATTTGCGTTACCATTAGATGGATACCCTGTTTCGGTCACGACAACGTTTGAAGTACCACAGGTCTTTTTAATTAGATCGACTTGACCTTTGACAAACGCACCAGAGTTTGCAGCTTCAATTTCTGAATTGAAATAAGAGTGTGGATTGACACCGACGAAATCAATACCAGATGATGTGCACAATTCAGGGTGGTTCTCGAATGTTACAGGGGGTTCACTGGTGGTCACTAATCCTGGGTAACCGGCGGCCTTTAACTGAGCTTTGACAGATTGAATCTTGCTAATAAGGTCACTGACGCTGCAAAAACCGGAAATGATGGCTTCGTTACCAATTGTGATGTATTCAAAGATATCCCAACCATTTTTTTGGCCATATTCAATGATTGCTTTGACCCCGTTGTCGATCGAGGTGACACCACTGGAGCCGATCCACAAGCCTTGATTAATTTTGATTCCTAACTTAGCACACGCTGGCTGAACTGTCTGTAGGGAATTACAGTCAGTACCGTATATGCGAACTTGTGAGACTCCACTAGCCTTGATCAGTTGTAAATCCTTGTAAACGTTATCAGCAGATCTGCAAGTTCCATCTGAGTTATATGGAGAATATGTTAAGGCAACGGGAACTCTACCGCCAAGTTGATTACCTGAAGAGCTTGTGGCACCCGTTTCCAGGGCAGCTGTTGAAGTGGTGGAAGTCTCGGATGTAGTTTCAGCTTCAGTAGGCGTGTTTGCGGAAGCTGAAGAAGAGGTGGTATGATCAGCAGACGGCGTCGCTACAGGGGTGGCAGTTGTGGGTTTAGTAGCAGCGACTGGCGTATTGGCCCCTGGAGCATCTGGCGTAGCTCCAGCATCGGTGGACTTAGGTTCGTTTGTACCAACAGTAATTGAAGATTCGGAGTGCACTTGAGCTGGTGGTTGACTTACTTGAGACGTGTAAACGACACTTTCATCAATAGCATTCATCATAGAGGATGTCGTTTGAGCCACATCTGTACTAGATTGTACTTGGTGGTCTTGAGATTGCACGGCCTCCGGTTGAGTTGATGAAGTTGTAGTCTGGGCATTCACTGGTGTTGCCACGGTGTAAGTCCCTCCATTGCTAGTCACTAGTTCAGTTGAAGCAATTGCTGTTGTAGCGGCATTAGTAGTAGAGGTCGATTGAACAGCAGCTGAGGCTTCAGTTGTGGTGTGAAGGTCTTGGTTACCTCCAACTGCACTAGCTCCATCCACATTTTTAACTTGAAGAACGGTGGTTATAGTGGCAGTGGGTTGAACCGTTGGGTCTACACCTGCAGGACATAAAGTGGTTGTGTATGTCACAGAACCACTGACAAAGAACTCCACAGTAGGAGCAACTACAATTTTAGTGGTAGTTGAGTAAAAGTCAGTGACGGTGTTCGTTGTGCTGGCGGTATGAACTCTTGTGACAACCTGACGCTTTTCAAGTTCATGCTTGTGGAAGTGTAAAGGAAAAGCGTATGAGAAACTGGCTAGGAAAGCCAGCAAATAAACTAACGAATGAATCATTCCGGCACTATGAGCAGCAGAAGAAATGGGATATCAAGTTCGAAAAAATGAATGAATGAATGAACTGATTATCGTTCTCAGTACTGGACAAACTATCGATAGCTTCTTGGTTTTTCGAGCCCAATGTCGATACATTATCAGCATGCAAACCCATCTCTTTTATACTTAGCTGTTCAAGGAAGCGAACTTCGGATCAGATCGTTTTCTTACTGGCCAAGACCAGCAGAAACGGCAAGCATTGATCCTGCTAATCAATCCAGCCGTCCAAGATTTTTCCATACTCGCTGTACTGTTATGCCAGCGTCGCAATACGGAGCCAGTATCAGCACCCAAAAGGCTAAAAAATGCAAATTTTAGGCACTTACGGCTACTTGACATCAACTGAAGGAAAACAACAACAAGATAGGAGCTGGAAAGCTTGGAATTTGTTCTTCTGCTTGTTGATATTTTTTCACCTGTCTGGTTTTTTAGCTTTATGCACCAGCGAAAGGTAAACAAACAACGGCGCGGCTGAACCATACATGCTGGGCTCGACGAACCGTAAACAACTTTTCATCAAACAATGCTATGTGAATGGCTTACTTCATGCCAAGCGTCAGATTTGGCTGAGCTACTTTGCGTGTCTTGTTTGCGAAAGAAAACTAAACATGTTTACAGTCAGCAAATTGTGAGATGCAAGCAGCCATGCATTAGACTCGGGAGGCTCATGATTGGCTCAAACAGCTGGCAGTTGCTAGCTGTATTCTATTTATGTCCCATAATGTTGACAATCAACGCTGTCCAACCAGTAAAGTGTTCAATTCCTTTACCTTCTCCTGAATACTGGCTGTAGGACTCATAACAGTACCCTTTAGTTTCCCAGTTTTTGAAAATATTGTTGATAAGATTTGATCTGATGTTTGTGGAAAGTTCCTTGGCTAGCTCTTCATCCTTCGTCAACCCTCTGACTGTATCAGTTGCAAGTACGGGGTAATAATGTCTTAGAGCGTCAAGACACAGGTAGTTTATATTCATCCAGATTGGTCCCCTCCAGTAGTTTTCAGCTGTACCAAAGTATTCATCCTTTCTAGATAAAGACAACAAGCCATAGTCAGAGTATATCTTTTCCGGGTCTGCCATGAGGTTAAGGATGTGGCCCAACTTGGGAGAATCTAATGGCATGAGCTTCAAAGCAAATGGTAAAAGAGAAATGTAACCCTCATGACACACAAACCTACGGGTGTCCTCTAAACTGTCAATTGTGAGGTCACAATAGCAATTGTTTTCATCGCTCCAATGCAGAAGGTCAAGGTTCTCGATGATTTCGCTCTCTATCTTTTCGTATTTCTGCTCATCAGATTCGAGGCCCAGAATATGTGCAATTCGCCTCATGGATCTGGTCATAACTCCAACCCATGCCAACGCGTCAACGTTCAACTCTACAACATCAGGTGGTTGCGACCTTGGGTAGTCATCCAGCCCGCTAGGCAAGCAGTGGTTGATCGTACGGCCCCTCCATACGTACGTCTCCTCCAGATGGACTTTATCCAGGATCCCCTCTTCCTCCAGAATTTCTTCATACTCTTCAATGAGACCTTTTTGAGACGTTCTAAACCACTTGTAATGCTTGAGTAATTTGGGATAAATTTTCTTAGCATACCCAATCAGTAGATCTGGATTTTTTTCCAGCTGGCTAGTTTGATGATCGGAAAAGATATTGCCCTCAGAAGAACTAGGGTACTCCATTGCAGCATTTTCCTGACTTTGAATTGCTCTTTCCAGCATTTCACTAAATGCCAACAGAAGTGTTGGTGGGTTTGCAATGTTTGGATTTTGAACTCTAAATTCTTCAGGAACTTTTGCCCTGGCTTCATCACCTAAAATTACCTCTCTGGCAACCCAGCCGCTGTCGTCCTCGATCAGGTTGAACCAACTGGAACAGATCACAAACGCCAGGTCGAAATCATACTCCATGATCTGCAGGAGGTGAAACCCCTCATCCCAATAAAAACCTCTTGGGAAGGCAGCTCGGCTTGGCACACTGGTGAACAGACTCAAAGGCCCTTCCTCCGTGGCATGTTGCAGTTTAACCTCTTCGAACTGTTCATCATCAAAGATGGTTTTTCTATCGACCAAATAAGTTCCATGGAAATAGCCAATACCACCTAATAGGTTTGACAGAGTTTCCAGAGCAAAAGAATGATGCTTGTCATCCTTTGGTTCGACCTCAAACAACTCATTGAACTTCGTTTCGACACGGTTAATGGTTCCAGTAATCAAATTAGAAACATCATCGACTGATCCTATTCTCTCTTTGGTGTCAAGCACGTTATAAATAATATCAAATTCGAAACCCTCTAACATAGAGTTGTCAAAAGTCTTTTGCAAATAATGGAAATTGCCTGCTGAAAAGTCGTACAAATTCCTAATTGTGAATGTTGAGGGAATCAACGAGAGACTAATGGCATCGGCTCCTTTTTCTTCAACGATGTGCTTGACCGAGTCAGAAAGCATGGACAGAAATACGTCCCGAGCCATCCAAACGTTCTTATCGGGTATTGTCAGGGACATATGAGACGTTTTTGAGGAATCGCATCCCGGAACCACTTCCATAGTAGGCAAACTTGGATCTTTAAAGTATGAACCAAAATTATCCCTCACTGTGAGCTGGTACTCACCAAGTTCTTTCGAAACACCATGGAAATTCATCCCACCAGCACCCACATCAGCCATTTTAGCCAATTTTGACTGTCCATCTTCACCATTTTGATTGAAGTAAACCACCACAGACGCTGTAGATCTTTTCTCTGGGTCTAAAGGCTGACCCTTCACTCTCACAGCCCAATTTTCACCGTTGTGACTCTTGGTGAAGTAAATTGTGAGATTCAAATTATTTGCCTCATCAATAATGACTTCTCTGCCACCAACTCTGGGATCGTACACTTCCCAACCGTACTTCTGCAACTTGTCTCCTTGCTCTACGAAGTGTCTCATACGTGAGAGACCGGAAGCGTCAGAGTTATCAAACCACATTATACCTAACATGAATGGGCTCTGATCCACATTGCGTGGACGAATTCCAAAGTAGCAGTTGGATCTGTAAGGTGCCCATAGCAACGACTTCTCAGTGTACTTGTCGAACGACTGCTTAGTATCAAAACCCTGCTGCTTGCTGGCAGATCCTAACACGCTCGCGGTAATCGCCAGCAATGATAGAATAACAGCTAGCAATTGCATTCTGTGGTTCTTTCTGTGAATTTAATTCACAACTAAGTGTCAGTTAAGCACGATCGTCGCTTAATATTGAAAAGAATGCTAAAGGGTCAAGCTATACAACAAGTAGACGTCTGAGACTTGATATGCTGTTCAAGCATTTGTAGTGCCTTTATAGTTAGTCTTGCTTTAGCTTTCAGTTTGCTCAAAAGCTCAGCTTCTTGGCCAAGTAAAGCTTTTGGTTGGTATCGGCCAACCAAAAGCTCGTCAATAACTAGCTTGGGCTCAGATATCAGTGCTCAATCACCTCCTGGTGGGATGTGTTGAAAGCTGCTAGATACGAATGAAGCATCAGTTGGTCGCGACCGCTGACTGGCAGAAATTAGAGAGGTGGGCAGCTACAAACGGTTGAAAAGCATGAAAGTCAAGTCATCAGCCAACTACAATCAACTGTATTGAAACCATAGCTTCTCTTGCGAGTCCACTTCGCTTAGTTTCACAGTCCACTTAGGCGATGTAGATGTAGGTCGGAAGTGCCAGCACATGACAATCTACGTAATCTGCGTACTACTTGCATAATGCTATCAATTGCAATGGCATTTGGTCTGAGTAGTGTTTTCATTGTATAATGTGTTTTAACGTTTTGTATGTACAGGGACGCAGAAGACTGCAAACCTATTGAATGCGTATCTAATAAATGTATATCGAATTTCACATAAGAGTTACAACGATCGATTGACAGGGCCGTTTTTTGGCCCTGCCTTTCTAATCAAATGCAAAGAGGAATCTATGAGCTATCCAAACCCTCCGACTCTCTTCTTCTTCCGTTTCGACCTTTGAGAGCTTTGAGACTGAGAAAAACCACTGGCTGATTGCATCAGACTGAACGCTGGAGTCATTGTCTCTGGCAATGTGCTTGAGAGCTGTGAAGAAGAAAGCAATGGAGGGGCAGCCATATTGTCTCTATTGAAGGATGGTTGGCTGTCGGAGAGTTTGGAAATCTTGCCAGAGCTCAAACCAATGGCTCTTCTTTTAAATTTTCTCGAAGAACGTGTCTGGGATGCTTTAATGGTCGGAATCTGGGACTGGCTTCCTTGAAGAAGCTGAGATTGACTGAATGCAGTCAAGTCACTTTGAGTCATATCAGTCGAGATGTCGTCTTCGGTCCACGAATCAACAATGTCTCGATACGAGTCGCTCAGACACTCTTTTAATTTCACCTCCGCTTCCTGATACAGTGATGGCTTACAAAAATAAAGCGCACTCACAACAGCATCTCTTATGACACCTCTGGTGAGCCTTTCAGAATTCGAAGTAACCAAATCCCAACACTGTAAAAGCTTGCTGTAGAGAATGTCCAAATCTCCGGAGTCTTCTTCCTGCAACAGAATAGATGATATTGTTCTGAATTCAGTAAACTTTAGGCCCTGATCCAAGTAATGATCCGAGAGCTGTTGCATCAAAGAAGTGAACTCGGAAAGGTTACGAATGTCACTCGGTGCTGCTGCGAGGCTTTGTAATGGCACATGAAGATGTGATAAAGAATCTGTAGGGCCTACCCATGTTAATAGAAGTTCATTTATAGCTTCAGACATTTGGTAACCGTATGCCTGGAAAAGTTCACTTTCGGATTGCGGGATCGCTTTTGATATTGCTGCTGCCAAGACGGACTGACATATCTGCGGCACTACGGATGGAACATCTGCTTGCGAATATAAGTGATCGCTTTGTTTACTGCTACCGCCTTCCCCCATGTTGGAGCTCCTCTCACTTTCACCTTGGTTCATCAAAACACGATCATTACTCACAACATAGTGCCAGAATTTCTTACTACCATTCTCGTTCAAAAACATGCTTAATTGTATTGCTGGTGGATGGTTGGCTGTCCAATCTTCTGTCTCATCATCTCCCACACGGTCGTAGAGGCAGATACCTTTAAGGCCTTCTTTGACGTGCGGGACCTGCAGAAGGACAGGATTGCCTGCCGACTGGATGATGCTATCATTTTTATTCAACGAGAAACAATGGACGTAAAGCTGACTATAATTCCTCGAGGTGATGCAGACAAGAAGTAATTTTTTCTCATTAAACCCTACCTCCTGTACGCAAAGCTTCAGCGTGGTGTCCTCAGGGTTCAAATCGTGCTTCCAAGAAACTTCTCTGGTCAGTTGATCCCGGCTTTGTTTCGTGCTAATCACGATGATTTCCCTACTGGTTAGTAAAATTCCGTAGTCATCGTCAAGTCTGTGGTAATCGAGTAATCTGGACCAGGTCTTAGCTTGTATTACTTCCAATTGCCAGTCTTTGTCAAAGTCAAGTTCGATCAACTTTGACCTGTCCATGACAATCAACCTAGTGAACGACGATGACCATTCGATTCTTTTCCAGTTTGAGAGTTCTTCAGGGTCGAAAATGGTTCCGGAATTATCATGCGACATTCGACACTTACTGCCTGTCTTTAATGCTTTAGGCATCTGACCTAGACCGAAATTGCCCTTAACATCAACGACTGCGAACTGTCGAAGGTCCCAAGGATTGAGAGCAAAATCAGCAAATGGAAAATCCCCAAACTCTTTAAATGGAATTGGTTCACATAAACTCATCTTTATCTCATGATGGGAGCTTATATTTTCCAGCTTGATCATATGAAGTGCGCTCTCCGTCATTACTCCGATTAGATCGCTTTTCCTACCAAGCATTGCTGACAGATTTGATAATTTGATGCTCTTTATTCTTGACATCATCTCAACAGACGTTGAAGTTCGTATCTGATCGAAGTCTGGCGAAACGCTATCGATTTCTTTCCTCTCATCAATGACTGCAATATTCAAAATAGAATTGGCTCTCCCACTGCTATAAACCATTATTCTGCGAGGTTGAATGTTATTCCTGAGGTCCGGTATCGTTTGGACTTCACCTGTGATGAATAAGTTACCAATTGTTGGGTCAAAAGATGATGCGCTTCTTGTCTTCGACTGATTTCCAGCTTGCCCAGTCGAGACTAGGTCACTACGAGCTAAATCTGTGATAAGGCTTCCTGGGACAAACTCATGTGCAGAATTGAGTTTACTCTTGATATCATACATGTGCTCTCTCCGTACTTCAACATCCTTCAGGTACTGGAAGTTGGGCGGAATCACGGGAGACAAAGAGTCCCAACTCAGCCTGGATAAGAGAACCTCTCTCCAATGTTCTGTAACTTCCTCATCCATATCATTCTCATCGGTTTCATCTGCTTCATCGCTAACAAAATAGTCGTCATTGATCGCATCTTGTGACTGCTTCTTCGCATTCTGAGTCAACTCATCTACCATACGACGACTAGAGGATATACGTAACTGGCTCAAATATCCAGACAATTGATCATCATAGGCATTTTCCCATCTGTGCTGACTAGTTTTATTCCTTCTGTCACTGGAGTTATACAGAGCAGAACTTCTGACACCGATGCCCAACTGGGCACCCATGGGTGACTTTCTCGGAAGCTCTTTCTCACTCATACTCACAGCATTCAAAACACTGGGTATCGAGAACCCAAAGTGCTACTGAACTGCCTTTTAGCTGGTTGGTTTATTGAAGTATGGCAGCTCATCGCTTGATCTTGTAGAGGACTCTAAGGCCATCGCCTCAGACGGAAGACATATAATGGCAGTTGAATATACGAGGTTCGATCGTATGATTATACAGACGTTGCTTAATTGATTCTATACTACATGAGTTACCGTTCACGTCAGTCAAGAATTTACTGACCGATGGATGGATCCTCTTCAAACCTCAGGTCCCAACCGATGGTTGGGCCTAATTTAGGCAATACCTCAGCGACACTTTGCACGTCCTTGTCACCCCTTCCAGAGACATTGATGACGATATGTTGATCTGGCTTCATGGTCTTGGCCAGTTCACAGGCACCGTAGATGGCGTGAGACGATTCCAAAGCCGGAATAATACCTTCAAGTTGAGAAAGTAGTTTGAAACCTTGTAATGCTTGTGCATCACTGGCAGCTACGAAGTCGGCACGACCAGTAGCTTTCCAGTAAGCAAGTTCAGGACCAACTCCTGGGTAATCCAACCCTGCAGAAACGGAGTGTGTGTCATGGACTTGACCGTCCTGATCTTGCAAAACGTAAGTCTTGACACCATGGAAGACACCAGGTCTACCGACGGTCAATGTAGCAGAGTGGTGGTCGGTATCGATACCGTCACCACCAGCCTCCACACCCAGAAGCTTGACGCTGAGGTCTTTTTCAAATGGTGAAAACATACCTGTGGAGTTCGAACCACCACCGACGCATGCTACAACGGCATCCGGTAGTTTACCGCTATTCAATTCGGCGAATTGTCTCTTGGTCTCTTGACCAATGACACTTTGGAAAGTACGAACTAGAGTTGGGTAAGGATGAGGACCGATAGCAGATCCGACAACGTAGTAGGTTGTCTTTAGATTGGTGACCCAGAAACGGAAGGCCTCTGAAGTGGCGTCTCTCAAAGTCTTGGTACCATTGGTGACAGCGATCACTTTAGCACCCAATATTCTCATTCTGAAAACGTTCAAAGCTTGACGACGAACATCTTCCGCACCCATAAAGACAGTACATTTCAATCCAAACTTGGCACACGCAGTAGCTGTAGCAACACCATGTTGGCCTGCACCAGTCTCAGCGATGATTTCAGTTTTACCTAGCCTCTTGGCCAACAGTAATTGGGCCAATGCGTTGTTGATCTTATGAGAACCGGTGTGGTTCAAATCTTCTCTCTTCAACCAGATCTGGGCACCACCACAGTGTTCGGTCAATCTTTCTGCTCTATGTAGAGAAGAAGGACGACCGATGTAGGAGTACAAAGATCTGAATTCCTCCCAAAACTTAGGGTCCGCCACAGCGTCGTCAAAACCAGCCTCTAGCTCTCTTAGACAGGCATGCAGGGCTTCAGGGACGTATTGACCACCAAAGTCACCGAATCTACTGGGGTGTTTGTGAGTCTCGTTGAAATTATTCAGTAGCTCTTGGGTTTGTCTGGCTTCCTCGGTGGATTGTTTCTGCAATTGAGTAAACTCATCTTTCGTTAGAACCTTGTGCTTTTGGCCAGCTAGGATGCCTTCCACATACTCCTTAGCAACACCATAAGCCTTACCTTTTGGAGCTTCACCACACAAAGTGACGATTTTAGATCCAATGACGACACCATCTGAGAGAGAGCCAACATCCTTGAAATGTTCTCTGGTAGAGACACCGAAACCCACAGCCAAAGGTGTATCCTTTGTGTAGTGTCTAACTTTGGCGACCAACTGACCCAAGTCACTAGCCACAGAAGTTTGAGCTCCGGTGGTACCCATTCTAGAGACGACATAGACGAACGAATCAGCGATCTCTGCAAGCAACTCCAGACGCTCTTCCGTGGTAGATGGTGCAACCAATGGGATCAAACTCAAACCTGATTCTCTAACGAAGTTTCTGACTTTAAGAGCCTCCTCAGGTGGCAAATCCACAATGATAAAACCGTTGGCACCAGCGGCGGCAGAATCCTTAATGAACTGTTCTTCGCCGTAATTTAGAACAGGGTTGTAATAACCCATTAGAATAATTGGGACGGTGACACCGGCCTCTCTGGCCTGGCGAACTAGATCCAAAGTCATTCTCAAAGTAACACCGTTCTTCAAAGCAACAGTGTTGGCAACTTGAATGGTAGGTCCATCTGCAATTGGATCAGAGAACGGCATGCCGAGCTCGATAACGTCGACACCACCGTCTTGAAAACCTTGTAAGATAGGAATGGTTTCCTCAACGGAGGGATAACCAGCAGTCATGAAAGTGACTAAGGCATTGCGGCCTTCCTTCTTGGCATTAGCAAAAGTTTGTCTTAAATGTGCGGACATTGTATGCAATCAATCGCTTCTAATGTCTTCTGCTTCCAGGATTTTCGAAGATTCTTATAAACTCGTCAAGTGCCGCAGAACAATACCTGACTTCCAATCCAAATTGAAGTCCTAATGATCACTTAAGTATAGCCAGGCATGTTCAATGAGTAACCGGGTAATAGTTCCACTCCAACTCGGTAGCGCCA